>JABWIB010007556.1:6205-18759 GCA_016617825.1 Platyplectrum ornatum
GTCTGCATGTTGTTCAATGCAGACGCGGTGACCTCGCGCCTGCGTACTTGTAACCTCGCGGCTGCGAGTTTATCGCAGCCGCGGGTTACCGAAACTCGACTTTTGTGAATTTCCCCCGTGATCTTTTTGCTTTTTTTATTATTTTAAGATATATGCTGAGGAGACAGGTAAGAAATGTGGCTTTTATAGCTTTGTACAGACAAAGGTATTAATGATTAATAGTCAGATACAGATGTATCATAGCAGACATAAAAGCGTGATCTTATGTGTACTCTTTATTGACTGTTTCAGTGCCAGTCACGTCAGAAATCTTCATAAAGATATATTCAGATTGTGCATTATCTGGAGTCCATAGAGAACATCCAATAGACTGCAGATCATATGCACAGATGATGGTTACCTGGTGCCACTGAACAATGTTTAGTTCTTTGTGATATCTTAATATACACTGAATGATATTTTTCCATGAACCTGTAAAAACAAACCAAAGCAACTTGGATAAACTACAATTTCATAAAGGACAGAATAACCTCTCGACAAAAGTCACCCACTTGTGCAGCACACCAAGTCTGGTCCACAGGACACCTAAAAACGTTACACCTCACCCTCTTTATTACAAACATGTGAAATATAAAAACACCATCATCGTAAACAGAGAGGACAATAAAATGCACATATCTTGTTTTCAAGGGATATCAGAAGGTCTTTTAAAAAAAATGGCACTATGGTATCGCAGGCAAGAGATGGAATTTAACAAGAATTGTTTTTATTTTTTATATATATTTAGTGGTTCCTTTTAAATACATTAGTGCACCCGATTTTCCCTTGTGGCATATTCGAGACCATTACAGAATTAAAACATTGCAGAGTTCTATCCATATATGTTTACCGGGTTCAATTACATATTTTCACTTTCAGCCGTCATCATACATGTTAAAGAACCAAAGGGGGAAAAAAGAAATGTATGAAGGTATGCACGAAAACTCAGCGCATGTTGCCTGCTGCTACCCAGCCTAGACCGGCCCATACACACTCGTCTATGGTGTAGAAACACTAAGTTTGGAAAGTTTTCACTTTTTGTGAGAAAATACAATAAAAAAAAAAAAATACAAAAATAGACCAAAACATGAGGAGCAGTTTCTGACAAAAGACAAATATAAGGCGACATAAAATAAAATAAATCCCAACATTTGTTAAAAGGCATTCATGCATGTAACCAGAATGAGAATAAAGGTCCTGAGTATTGAGGTGAAGAGGAATCCTGTGTATTAAACATACCAGTGACCTTAAGGCTGACAAATATTTGGCTTATAACATATGACAGCAATAGCAAAGGGTGGACCCATTTACAAAGTGAGGCAAGACGCAATAAAACGAAGACACGCTGTGACCTTTATCCATGTTGTTACAAGTTCAGCTATTGTACATGTAGAGCACGGCATAACCTGCACGATTTAAAACCTGTGTGTGGTGTGTGTAGTATTTTATTGCAAATTGCACTTCACTGGGATGATTGAGTTCTTTGTTCTTGTTGCGGTCAGTCTGTAATGAGGAATCCCATGTCACCAGTAGAAGGATCGTGACAAAAAATTTGCTGCAGTGCTGAGCCAAGTGCTTCCACTGTCCTGGTGTGCGCCAACGCGGGACACGGCTTTATCCTGTTCCTTCATGGGGCTTTCGTCCTCGGGCAGGTAGTCCGGTAAATCCGTGTTCTGCTCCACATCCACAGGGGTGTCTTGAAATGGGAGCAGCAACTTAAAAACACAAAGATTGAGTATGATTATGCTGAACTGCGGAACCTGATATCAACTCGTATAGAAACACAATACTGATGTTATTTTCTCAGGTTACGCAAATCACCAATAAACCTCTATAACGCTGAATTACAACAAAGAAGATGTATCTGGACATAAGCATAGCATAGTGTTACCAGCACCACCCTGTAAGACACCATATTATTATCATCATCATCATTTATTTATAGGGTGCCACACAGTATCCGCAGTACCGTACAATAGGGAATACGGTATAATGCAGCAACATAGTAAACAGGGAATAAAATATCAGAGTGCAAAATGGAGAACAAGAACGGTGCAGAAATGAGTCCAGACAGAAATGTAATAGAGTATGGTTACTCTTTCTCCCTTCATGGTTATTTCCATGTTATTGTAAAGAGGCAGAGATCGTCTCAGGAGAGATAAAGGGGGAGGAGATGGTGTCAGGTAGAGGGATATAACAGAAGAAGGGTGAGCCCTACGCATGTGAGTTAACATGCTAAAGTGGAAACATCATCTCTCACCTCTGGTTCAAGACAACTATAGGAATACTAATTATAGCAAATTAATAACATGCTAAATTCAAAGTACATGTAGTGTCATTATTCAATAAATATGTTTAATTATGAGGAAGAAATTGGCCTGATCATACCAAGCTGTGGTGCGGAAAGTGCTTAGTAATGGTGAAAGCAGCACAGTAAATAATAAAATGTATAAAAGTAAACACAGTATAACATTCTAACCATGTTCACACAACTCACCGAGACAAAACACAAAAAGGATTTTATATTAGAATAAATAAATATATAAAGGTTACTTCTGTATATGGTGAAAAAAACCTGTAACAAGAGTATTAAGTCTGAAGAACTATGTGCACATCTCATACCTCTTCTCCGGTGTCACCTTTCACTACTTGCTGTGCTTTCATCACTTTGGTAGATGCTATCGCCGTCGCCAAAGCCTGGAGCAAAAACAGAATCATGAGAAATAATTGAAGGGATAAGAAGAAATACATCAGAACAGAAGTTATCCTCCATCCCCTCAAAACAACGATGTGAGATTGTTATATATAAACATTTCGCTTCTCCATCAGGTACATCTTCATGCAGGAATACAGTAAGAGTCTCTCTATACTAATTACATAGTAATTACCATGCCTACTTGCTGCACACGGTCTGGACCACTATCGGAAAGGCTTCCAGCACAGAGGTCTGGATACCCAGAACCCACATCTGTGCGAATGAATCATAGAGGCCACACAATGAAGCACATCCACAGGAGGTCAGTTCGGATGGAAATATCTATTTATTTAACACACACGCATGTTTTTTCTTTTACTGCAGACCTATCACAGAATGAATGGGACTGCAGTTCAGGTAGGCTAGTATTGTCCCGGATAAGAAATACATCCATTCATATTTTTTGCAAATGATTAATAAAGAGAAGAAATAATCCAGGTTCTGGTCACTTAGTGCTGTGAATTCAGGTCTTACCTCTGCTTTTAAGTCTGAGCGAATTCGGACCACACACCTTTGAACCGCCATTTGAAATGTAAAGCTAATGACGCCTTTGATTTTCAAGAGGGCATCTTCACAGAGACTCCTTCGTGACTGGGGACAGAAAGTGACATTTACAGGTGAAAAATCAGCTTCTCACAACCCACAATAAGTCTTATCAACACTCAAACATTTTCTAACACACAAACAAGTCAGATCCAAAATCTGCAAATTGCTGCATCTAAGCATAATAAATAAACCAACATTTGAATAGAAACATTGAGAGGGGGGGAGAGAAAGGATAAAGGAGGGAGAAAAAGCAGCAAGAGATTGGGGGGGGGGCAGGAGAAGAGAGATAAAAGGGATAAGGGGATGAAGGGCTGGAGAAGAGGGGGGAGAAAAAGACGCGAGAAGAAGCGAGAGATGGTGGGGGACAGACAACAAGAGAAGAAGCGAGAGATGGTGGGGGACAGACAACAAGAGAAGAAGCGAGAGATGGTGGGAGAACAAGAGAAGAAGCGAGAGATGGTGGGAGAACAAGAGAAGAAGCGAGAGATGGTGGGAGACAGACGACAAGAGAAAAAGCTAGAGATGGTGGGGGACAGACAACAAGAGAAGAAGCAAGATAATGGGGTGCAGGAGAAGAGAGTGGGGGGGGGGGGGCATGTGTTTTTTTTTTATTCAAATGTATATTAAAAACCTGCACACTGATGCACCGTAATGTACCAAATAAGAAGATTGACAAACAAACCAGTAAACGTGAACAGAAAGACGTTCTATTGCACACATCGTGGGGCAGCGTGTCTGACATTTCAGTGTGGGTTCGAATGTACAAAAGGGCAAACACCCAAGATGAAACGATTGTGTCTTGTGACACTTTCTATACACACAGACAATACGTTCTGCCCTGAAGAGATCATACAGTCTCGCACCTACTAGAAACCAGGCTCTTATATCGCGTCGCTTGTACATTTAAACAATCTATGCAAATCCAAAGTTTATCTCTCTTAACTAATGTACAAACATATTTCACAACTATTCACAAAACTGGAGTATAGTTTGTTTCCAGAATTGCTCTTACGCTGGCAGCCACACTGTTATATCATATCAGCTATGCATGGCTACACAGAGAACAACCTTGACATGTGTTCTTCACTTATAACTAAATCGTACAATTCATACATGTAGAAAAACAATATCGGACTGCATAAAACAAACCGTACATCAAAACTTTACTAAAAAGCCAAGAGTTGTTTGCTCCATATGATGAGGGAAACATTCCCCCTCGGTTAGGCTTTGATTGACTGAAGTGCGCATTGCTGAGAAGTTAGTGTTTCGTTTTGCGTTTATCAGACACCTTGCATGAATGCTGACGGAACGCATCAAAGCAGATGCTGCAACCCTTCAGCAAATCTGCTGATCACTAAAGCACTAGGCACGGCTTTCACTCTCATCCCTCCCAAGCCAGACAGACAGCCTGCTTTATTCTACACAACATGACCGCTTCCATGTATGAAGGATGATTAGAGGAATAGTTTTGGCAGAGATTTACCTACGGATGTTATCAAACAAGCATGAAAAACGCAAGTGTTCTGTGATGTGACCTAAGTTTTACCTTTAATAGGAATTAAAAGGACAATTAAAAAAAGTCATATGAAAAGTCAATGGAATATCACAATCTAAAGGATTTGGTAGAGAGAAGCCGGATGTTTAGAGAAAGAAAGGTAAGTATTAAAAATGGGTTGGTATATCTGAAGAAAATAAAAACCTGACATCATAGAGGATTCAACCTAGGAGTGAACTAGGTGAGCAGACCTAACTAGGCAATGTTTACCGTATCATCAAGGCCGTCGATATGCAGGACCACAGTTTTGGCACGTTTATTGGTTGTGCCGAGGAAGAACTGGGCCTTCCGCCTTCGCGAGTTCATCTCATTCATACAGTCGCCATCAGCTGTGTTGGATGCCTGCAGAAGGTCATAGACCTCAGTGGCAAGAAGCTGCGTGTCCCCTGGAGTAGTAGTCCTGTATCAAGACATATACAATTACTGAAAACACACGCAAATCATAAGGAACATTAAAGGCTTAAATTATAGATGGGAGAGGCATAATAAAGACAATGGTCATCTACTGAACGCTATCTGCTGGCCAGGACTCCTGGAGAGAGGAGGAGGAAAATGTTAAAATACAGCACTCTTACAGGTAGTTTAACATATAACTGCAATTACTAACCCATTTGGAAACCATAGGGTCAGTCCTACTTGCTAAAGTCAAGTGCTTAGACAAAGCAATATGTGGGGAATTTATTCATCAATTACATTGGAGCATTAAATAAAAAAAAACCTTCCTGGCATAAGAGAACATATCTGGAAATACTGAATTACATTGACCAAAAACTTCCTTTAAGGAGAACAAAATAGGTTTTTATTCAAAGTATGAGTGTGAATATGTACATTGACAACATATGGCATATACAGCACCTATAGAGGTCACTAGTACCCCGTTCACACAGAGGGCTACTACCCGGGTAATTCAGTCAACTTCCCGGTTTATATGAACTACCCGGGTAGTGTGCTCAGTGTGAAAGGTGCTAAAATTACTACTAACTACCCTGGTTCAGTGTGAACGGTGTTGACCAGGGTAGTTTGTGAATTACCAGGGTAATTGAGCACTGTGAACAGGGTTAATTACCAGGGTAATTCAGATCCACAGCTAACAACCCTGCTCCTTAAAAACAGATTTACCAGGGTAGTCTGTGTGAACATTTTTACCCAACATGGATAATGTATTTTGCCATCACGCCACCACAGTGCCACTACAAATAAGACAATGATCTTAACTTTAAAAGAGACCCAAGTGTCTCTATTTAGCAAATAAATTGGTACCTTTAAGGGACAGCTGATAATTAAAGCTTATTAATGCCCTTAATCACTTTAAGGGATTCTTAATTTGGAAGAACAGAGCACCGCACTGGATTTGTCCTGGGCTTCAGGATCTGGAAAACGCTTTATCTATTTCTTCACAAGTCGATAGTTATTTAACGTGACGGTTATCTACAGCTCTATGAAGACACAAAGTTAATGAACAGAAAAAGTTTGGCCTTTGAAATATAAAGGAAAGCTGTAACCAGAGGGGAAAACCCTTCTTTACACACCATAAAATTCAATTATTAAATAGCAGTTGAAGCTGCTCGTTTTAATGTAGTTCATATGGACACATTAAAATGTGTGAAGCATGCATAAATACCAGCATTGACAAACTACTCTGTTCTCTATTATGCTCAGCATCCAAGGCGCTCAGTGTTATGTCTGCATGGAACTGTGGAAGGTGTCACTTCTGCTCTCCGGAACAGTCAAGTAAATATGTCTTTAAGCTTGACTTGAAGTAAGACTTGACATTTTATGTTTCTGCTGACGAAGAGTTACCAAGTTGACATAACATAAATGTCTTTAAAGTTTAGTTTCCTCGTGGAAAGCAGATTAGCCCATCACAGCCGGCGGCCTGCTAAAAATTCTTCCTTCATACGAGCGCAGTGCAGTCAAGCGAGCGGCGGGGGCTGAAGGGGTTAATGCTCTGCGCGTCTTGCTGCAGGGGGGGAAAGAGAGCTACATGGGGCGTTTAGAGATGGTCTGTTAATAATAAATTAGTGGAGGCAGATGATGAAACTAGTGGTAATGTGGAGTTGAATTATCCTAGTAGAGCAATCGCTAACCTACTTTATAACCTTTAAAAGATTGTGAGTGTGAGTGACATTATGTGAAGGTTGTGGTTATACTGGCACTTGTAATCCACATTACCCGGCACTCATTGGTCTTTCACTCTACAAATCCTTGTGATAATGTATGGCCAGCCCTTGTAACATAATGTATTAATAGCGCATAGGAGTCACACGTGTACCTACCACCAATGTCTGATGTGATGTGTAGTATGAGCATCAGTGCTATACTTTATAATTGGATCTATAGGGCTGGTTAGGAGCTAGATTATATTTATATATAGAAGACATTATCTCAGCTGCTCCCATAATGCAGATTACATGCTATATGTCAAGGAATTACACTATAACTCTGAACATTGATGCCATGATATTAATGGTAATATTTATGTTACCATTAGATATATTTAGACTTATCCTGCTGTAAAATGTATATATTAATTCATATATACATGATTCATTAATCTCTATCCCTCCACTATTCACCACCCCACCTCTCCCATCAATACACTTCTCTTTCATGCTCTGCTGGTGATCGCGGACTCACATCCCACGATTTCCACATCTACATTTCTACTCCTGCATGCAGGACTTCTCCCGAGCTGCTCTCATACACTGGAATGACCTACATTAACCTATTATTATCATCATCCAACAACCTCCAAGGGGGAAATTCACAAAACTCGAGTTTGGGCAACCCGCGGCTGCGAGTTTATCGCAGCCGAGGTTACAAGTACGCAGGCGCGAGTTCAACGCGTCTGCATTCAACAACATGCAGCCGCGGGTTGCCCAAACTCGAGTTTTGTGAATTTCCCCCCAAGCCTTCAAATGCTCCTGCAAAACCTTCTTCAGATTGGCTTACGCCTCTCCCATCCTCTCCCTCCTCATCCCATCCTCTCCCGCTCACATAGGTAGGGTCCTCCATCCTCCTGTCATCGTCCTCTACCTGGCCCCATCTCTCCCCCCCTATTACTCCAGAAACTTTGGAATCTGTAAAACCAGGACCAAATTTTTATTCGCCAGGGTGACCTGGGATCTGTTGAACACTACATTATACAATATTATCTGATGCATAGCCAACAAAGATATAACATACTGCAGAGTAATCTCCCCATGGACATAACACTACATGTAAATCCCAACAGCTAATGGCCTGTGCACTTATAGGACCAGCTGGAGGCAAATGTTTGGTTCTATATTATTATTATAAATATGTATACATATACACACACACCTATATGTTAATCAGATATGTTGCACGCAGTATAATCTGCAGAATGCAGAGATTACATCATTGAATCAGGATGCTGCCCTCAGGTTTGGAGATTTAAGGTAATTTGTATAATCTCACAGCAAATCCCAGTATTATGAAACGGCAGCCCATAATGAACAAATGACATAGATGGTAAGCCTTAGAGCCCTCCTATTCAAGATACACAGCTTCATACAGTTTGAGTAATTACGTTACATGTTGAAGATAGGTGTCAGTATCAATGCTATGTGTACAGCACTTATTTCATAATAACTGGAAAAAGTAAACTCCAATTAGGGAACAGTCCTTCACTTTCACTCAACAGCCCATAGGGAACAAGGACATAGGAACAGTGATTTGGTTGAGGTGTAAAATATCTAGCTAGTCCATCCTGACTAGCAGGGGAAGCCACCATATACAAGTCTAACCTGTTCTAATCATTAATGGTGATGACTTAGGTGAAACATGAGGGTATGTTCAGTATTCTAATGCTGGGGAAGGCAATGTGCGTCTCTCCTGGTGTTGTCAAACTACAATTCCCAGCATGCTTTACCTGCATAGACATAGTTGATACCTGACAAAGCATGCTGGGACGTGTAGTTTGACAGCACCTGGAGAGCTGCACTTTGCCTACCCATGCAATGTAAATAAAAGTACACCCAGGGTCTGACCCAGCGCTCACTCACACTATTTTAGATGTATATTTAGACCTTTTATTTCATTCGTAAATTAGAATTAAATTAGGAAACTTCACCTTTCAACTCCTATTCACTTTTGCCACTTTAGACTTCCCTGCAGTCCGATGTTGGTTTAGCCTAGGTCTACACTTAACCTGTCGTGCCCTTACTGAACAAGTTCAGCTCCACATCAATCAATCTCTAAACCATCAGATAGACAGGGGCAGAGCAAGGACACGCCATGTACATGTTACCACTGGACAGACCATTAAAGATGTTACGCATGAATACGAGACCTCCCAGGAAGGAATACGTTACACCCCCATGTGTGGCAACAAACCGAATATAAAATCCAGTCAACCAGTTAAGTTTATTCCATCATACAAAATGCAAAGACCTTTACTTAGCTGCACAATAATATAAAAGCAAAATAAATAAAGTTATATGCTGCCCTTTAAGAAGGAACAGCGCAGTCCCGGATTAAGAAGCGCACAGGAGAACGAGATGACCGTAAATGCCCCCTCCCTATTACATTGATGTGATATATGAAAGTACAGACGCCCACTGTCACCATGCTAGACGTTTCACATATTCTGTCCACATGCGGCTGGCTAAACCAGCTTTGTACTTTGAGCCATCCGGATTTCTCCTGGCATCCCTCTGGCAGAGAGCACGAAGTGGCCAAGAATAAAGCAGCCATAGTGACTGGCCATTTATTTCTCAGGAACTATACAAAAAGAAGCTTAACAGGAAGGAACATAACGTATCTCATCACATGATGACAAATACAAAATACTAGAACTGTATGTCCCACCTAAGCAGGCCAGGCACCGCATCTGCCGATACAACTCCAGAGTACACAATGAGAACATAATCCTGTACTAAAGACTGGAAATAACTAATAGCCAACAGAAACCTAAAACAGTATGTGAGGCAAAACGTTGTGTTGCTTTCCCATACAACATACATATAAAAAGTTTAGATAAAGATAAATATTAAATTAGGTATAAATGTATATTAATAATAATAATAATAAATAATAATAAAATCAGTAGTAGCAGTATAGTGAGATCTATATGAAAAAAAAAAATAAAAAAAACCTGCAGTCATGATTGTTAAAAACAATGCTTATAGTTATTACCCATATGAAATTACATTAAATAACATGTGGAATTTACCATCTAAGAACAGTAGCACTATTATTATGTATTGATGTGGTATAGGCACTTTTAGCAAACAAATGTTCTGTTAAGAAAAATAAATAACCATCTAGGAGTCATAATAATGATGATGATGATGATAATAATAGTAAAAAACAATGAATAATAATAAAAAGCATTGTTTTTAACAACTATATGACTGCATGTTTTTTTTATTGTTTTTGCTTTCTTCATATAGATATACTACTACTGTTGTAATAATAATAATAATAATAAATGCCTCACGTAAATTTTTTAGATTCGTGCAAAGTGTGGATCAGTACACAGCCTCTTGCACACTGTGCAATCACCTGTGTATCACCTGTCACCCGGCTCCTATCACAGGGGACATCTGTGAAAGGCTTGGAAGAGAGCGGACCGCATACAGATCAGGTAGCACAAATATTGATAATAAATTGTAGTGCAACAATTAAACCAACTTTCTTTGTGAAATAACTTTTTTGGTCTCTTGAAATTGTGATTTGTAACTCACTTTTGAATGACATTTTGCAAGCTCAGCATCATTCCCAGCTCGCATCGCATCTTTTCTCTGTTTGAACGGCATTCTGCTAAATACCGAAGAGCCTAAAAATAAAGAAGAGACATTTGTTGGTGTTACACTGAAAAAAAAAAAAAAAAAAAAAAAAAAAAAAAAAAAAAATATATATATATATATATATATATATATATATATATATATATATATATATATATAATATATTACAGTAGAGACGGACTATAAATGACCTAGCTTCTGCACTATGCATATATTCAAATACAAAATAAATACGTGTATTATGGGTGTCTTTGTGCTTTACACCAATATCAGCTAAGGTTATCATGGTGGCGATATACACCAGCACACAGAACATGTCCTGCGGGAGAATACTTTTAGTCAGGATTTGGCAGCACAGCAAATGCCAACACAATATGTAACAACAACTACTTGTAGAACTGAAAATAGCATTAGCAGCTTGTCAAGCTCCAAAGTGGAGACAGACTTAAGACGGCCATCCACCAGAATGATTACAGTGTCAATCCACCAATTATTGTGATTGGGACAATCATTGTTCTGGTGGATGGTTCAGATAAATTCCAAAAGATCAGATCATTGCTCCAGAAAGACTCTGNGACAATAAACTGATATTTCCGAATTCCAGATTGATTTTGTGCAGTGTGTGGGCAGGGTACAATTATTGGACCCTGTACCCACACCACACACATACATTTAGCCCCCATTTTAAGTACTTACCTGATGTGGAGTACAGCCTTACCCATCTTCCTGGCTTCCACAGCTACAAGAGCCTCGTGTCAATCTGTGCCCCCATCATTGCTCCAGTGAGTGGAGCCGATAAATCAGGACACTTTCCCCGATTATCTGCCACATTCTGCTGGCAGCGATGATCGTCACTGTGGATGGCCAGCCTAACACGTCTATACTGTAAAACACAATGTAATACACACACAGAATGGACACTTACCAGTAAAGCAGAGTAAACCACCGGGGGATTGGGATGGTCAAGGAATAAGATGAGGCCTGGGAGACAGCCCTGATCCTGTACAATGGCTCTTCGGTTTAACGGATCAGAAGCCAAGTCCCGCAGTTGATTAACAACGGCTAGTGCATCCGGCTCCCCACTCATTGTTCACAAATGGTTGATCTTTATGCCATATGCAAATAATACCTTCAGGGGGGAAAAAAAATGGTATGATTAAAATAGAAAATATCAGGTGTAATATTGCCGTGCGCAGAGAACGTATGCACCTGTTCAGGGGTCATTTATCTTTAAACCTCTATAGCTACAAAATAATGCATTGCATTTCCCTAATGTATGATACGCAATGTGGCAAAAGGTTTGTTTAAGGTACGGTCTGCTGCTCAGGAGGGCAGAACCACATCTCGAAAGGATAGCGGTTTCATCTGGGTCACCATGAAACATATAATTTATACCTAATGAAATGCCAAACCCAAAGAATGAAAGGATGAGTAATGTCTCACCTGAACATGTATAAGATCATTGAGGTCCTTAACTCACTACAAACTACATGATAACCATCACCAACTGATCATGCAGCGTATGACAGTGGCCCATACGTATAATAACGTGCAACATTCTTACTAATTAGATCATTTCGTTTGTGTGAGCAATCTGATCGCCCGTGTCCTGAATCACCGTACATAATACAGAGCTGAATCACAGTGGTTTAATCCTAAGAACACACAGTATGTAGAACTGAGATGACTTATCTACTTACACAGCTTTTCCTACAGTACAGAAAACATTATGGACAGGATCCAGACTTGTGTACTATGAACTTACAACCATAAAGTTACCAGTGGGTAAAACCATGATGAATTGCAGGGGAGGTAAAATGAATGTCAGTGTGTGCATGCAGGGAGAATACTTTATTGTTGCATGTTGCACACAGATACTGACCAG
>JABWIB010007557.1:16779-30710 GCA_016617825.1 Platyplectrum ornatum
GAGAATTAGGAAGGAGGGGAGGGAGAATAAGGAAGGAGGGGAGGGAGAATAAGGAAGGAGGGGAGAGAGAATAAGGAAGGAGGGGAGAGAGAATAAGGAAGGAGGGGAGGGAGAATTAGGAAGGAGGGGGGAGAGAATAAGGAAGGAGGGGAGAGAGAATAAGGAAGGAGGCGAGAGAGAATAAGGAAGGAGGGGAGAGAGAATAGGGAAGGAGGGGAGAGAGAATAAGGAAGGAGGGGAGAGAGCATAAGGAAGGAGGGGGGAGAGAATAAGGAAGGAGGGGAGAGAATAAGGAAGGAGGGGAGAGAGATTAAGGAAGGAGGGGAGGAAGAGAGATAAGATTGAGTGAGAGATTCAGCTGTGGTGAAGTCTATAGACATAAGTTGCACATGTCACACGTGGTGGAAGTGAAGCAGACACGGGGTATTGTTATGATTCTGTTGAGAAGCTGTAATTCATGATTTGGTAAAGGTACAGAGAACAGTGCAATGTGATACAACAATCTCAGAAATAACGACTCTACAATTATCATTTGTTCTATATTACACCATATAAATATACAGAGAATGCAGCTATATGTCTCACCAGGAGCATTGACTGTATCAGCACCTCTCAAACCAGAGGCGCCCATCCATAGAATAAATGTACAATCTGATAACATTACAATATGTACAAAAAAAAGAGAACAATTTACTTTATTGTCATTTTTTTCCCATTTTTGTTTTTTATTCATTTATTTTAACCAACCACACGCAAAACAGAATAAAAAAAGAAAATGAAAAACTGTACAGGAACCACTGAAGGATTCGATTGAGGCTTAACCCCTCCTCTGCTGGATGCGGGAGATATAAGCTCCGCCCCTCCCGTCCAGCAAAGCAGGGGGGAAGACTCCCAGCAGCCCCAGCGAGGGCCTTTCGATGCGCCACGGCCTCGGGTCCCTCTGGGGGCCGCAGGAGTCCATTAATATATGATGGCTAAAATAGAAAAACAATTGCTACAGTACTGTGTACAGAAATGGCATTTCTTATTTTTTTTTAGTTTTCTGTTCACCTAAACGAATAAACCTGTTCCCCTCCCCCCGTGAACACGGGACGTGGCATCCCACGCGTGACACGGGACGTCACAGCCTTTCCACTTGCGGTGACGTATGACAAGTGAAATAAAAGGCAAAATCCGAGACAACACCATTCACGAAAACACAGGACATCCGAGCGGATGGCGATATTGCGAATAGAAAATGGAACATAGAAACGGCTGTAGAACTCGATGGCCAATAAAACCGTATTAACAACCCGACAATCTGACGCGTCCTGACAAACATAATTAACGAAATGTTCTAGTACTAGTAAGTTTTCTGGTGTCAAAAACAAGACTTTAGCGGAATGGCCCATTCTCTGCTCTGATCCCTACGTTAAAGCTGAGTTCTGTGCTAGTAGGTGGAGAAGGTCCTATCCGTATTCAGGACTGTGCTATTGTGTATTGTACCAGGTAGAGCTGTGGACGCTAATCGTACTATAAACACAACACAATGGTACCATCGCTTGTACAAAACGCCTGGGTGGAAGAATCATAGATTGGTGCGGGGTGATTGGAGCTACTGGGAAATGCCATCTCGGCATGGCGAGTATCCACAGCTGGGTACACACCACGGACCAGATACAGAGCTTCTTACAGGGTATGGTAAGAATACAGTAAGGGCTGGACTATAAGGTACTACTCTGCTTTCCGCACACTTTGATTTTAGAGAAGGACGATGTGAAAAACTCAAGGTAGGAGCATTATAGCAGATTTCTGCACTCACTGGGGGAGTGACAACCCCTGTACGTATGGGAATCTGCACAGTGACAGTGAAGTCTGATCACAGCACTGTGGTTATTGTGTGACGATAATCTGGAGAAAGTAATGCGTTTACCCATATTAAAACCAGATACACATTATATAATGTCCTCAGCACCACAGATATCACTAAGTCCTGGGGACATCGTATAGGACACACAGTGTGATATTTGGGCTCCCACCCATCCTACCCCATACTAATACTTGGCCCAGTGGTGGTCCCAGAATACCTGATCTATTGGATTATTGAGCCGCTGGTCGCTCCCACTGTGCGTGGCCATGTCTATTTAAGTGGAAAGGTCACGATGGATTAAGATTTAAATAATGGGATTCGATAGTTTCACAATAAGATCAGGAGAAACATCTGAGCGAGTTGGTAGAAGATTTCACACAGAACCATAATTGCTCCCATCTAGCCCTTAATAACATTGCTGGCTTCAGTCTCAATGGAGAACTCAAAGGTAGAATCGAACCACCCAGATGGATGCAGTGTAATGGGTCACTAGCGGCCACCATGCGGGGTCAGACCATAGTGAATGATGGTGAACTCACAAGCTGGGTACCTCTATGATGTGATGCTATTTACCAGATGATCCAGTGGACGTCTTGAACAAGTGAATGGCTGGTTATTCCCAATACAGGTTAGTGTCATTAGAAAGGCCATCGTACAACATAAGGGGGCATAAAGTGCAAACATTAGACCGTGTATAGACGGCCACCAACATCCCTGGTGTTACGAAACTACAAGCCCCATGACGCAACATACACACCGCTGATGGGACCAACACCTGGAGTGCCAATGACCGCATACACCTGCCTTTCCAAGAACCCCCTATTATGGCGCCTGGGTTACAATACTGACTACTCTGCTACAGTCTGAAGATCGCTTGAATCTTATATTCTTTCTAACCCCTTTTCTACAAGATTACACGATAATTCATTTAACGCCCTTGTGTAATGTGATTTCCCTGCCAATGGCTATATAGCAGATAAGGGACAACTCCACCTTGAAGATAGTTGTCCGGAAACACTTTAGATGTAAGTAAAGAAGCCTGACAGACTGAAAGATGATTACGCTCATTTCCACAGACATATTGTCCAACCTTACAATTCATCAGATCCTCGTTATATAAGGAAAATAAACATTTTTAAGTGGACACTTATGCCATTGCGCGGCGTCCATACGTCGGTACACACATACAGGCTCTACCTAGTACGCGGCTCTTCTTTGGAAGGATGACAGCTGATGTAAAATGACACACATACAATGGTTTGATCTTTCTCCTCCTCCTGTGCAGCCCTTACACATAGACAATCAATATAATGCAGACATCGTGATTTCACAACCAAACTAATCGTAAATTAAGGCAGATAAAACAGTAACTAACTGTGCAGATCGCTGTAAGCTGCATTGGCCACAATGCAAAGTGAATTTAAAGCAGGTGGATATTGTTCTGTATATTAGAGGTTGCCTTGTATAGGTCTTCTGGGTCACAAGGAATGTTATTGATAACCAATCAAGTGATGGCAGATCTATATATATATATATATATATATATATTGATAGGTTGCTATGGCCAAAATATGCAGTTGTCCTCTTTAGATGCACCATTAGGTATACCCCGATGAGGTGGAAGAATGAGGTTTGGAATGCTGCTACTTTGTGTTAGTTACTGGTAAATAGTGATTATCAGTGATTATTAACCAATCACATGGATGGCTGCTATAAAATAAAGCCACCTGCAAGGCAGCATTCCGACACCAGGGGGCGCTGAGGGACTAGCAGTCAATGAATAGTTTTCATAGAGCGTATTCATTAATTAAGCCGTAACACATATTTTGTTTGGTGAATGGCACAGTCTATTGTGACATAAATGACATGAACCCGGATGATATGATTTCTAGTGGCAGAATATCCTGAGTGCACCTAGATGTGCTACTTTGTGGTCTTAGCTGAAAGTTAGTTTTAAAAAAGGAATTGAAGAAACATGAACAGATTAGGTAAGTCATACCTACCAAGGCCAATCATAAAATAATTAACGTTATATTTTATTAATGGCATATTCAGATAACTGTTTTATTTTTGGAAAATAAACCTTAGTCCGATTACCTATTGTTTAAGATGACCGTGTAACTACTCACTATGGAAGTTCTTCATCTGCAGTCTGTTGATTTACGAAGAACCATACTATCCATCCTCTTTTGGTATTCCCTCAGTAGTCTGAGTCTCTGGGCCTTTATAGGGACACTTGGCAAGTATGCTAATAATTAGTGATGTCATCGAGGCCTAGTGTGATGTCACAAGTGAATCAACAATCAATAACATGCTTTACCGAGCCCTAGTCCTATGTTCATTGTAATGAATTACATTTACATTTGTTAAGACTATGGGATGTAACTGCATGAAGGTAAAGCTAATGGTGCACGTAAAAAGCTGCCCTAACCAAGACAACCAATCAGATGCCTTCGTTTATTAAACTCTTCCGGCTGCGGGTTCCAAAATCCTGTTGCAGCGAGCGCCAGTGTTCAGTCAATGGGACAGCGGGGTTTTCTATGGCAGCCTGTCATACATACAGCTTACAGATATGCAAGTATTTGGCAATATAAAAATAAATAGTACAATAGTAAATTAACAAAAACAACAACAAGGAACACAAAGCAAAATAAACAAATGACCGGAGGAAAGTAAATATATTCTATATTTACTATATTATTTTCCTCCCATGTTTGCAGCTCCCGTTCTCCTAAAATACACAAACAGGACGCCCAGAATGCATTGCTGTGGATGTAATGCCGGTACACGTGAAGAAAACGGAAAAATAGCGGAAGACTTTCAGTCAAGCTGCGAGAGGCTTCCAATCGCACGTCAGTCCTTTCCCCGTAACCCTATAAATCTATGGTGTCAACGTGGATCTCATGAGAGAAGGTGATCAATAAATTATTATGCATTTAGAAAATATATATTATATATTTAGATATATCTATATCGAGAGGTTAAAGAGAAAGATAGATTCCGAGAAAATTACAATTTTTGGGGGGTTTTTTTTAGTTAATTTTTTCCTTTTATAGAAAAAAAAAAAGTGTCTACTAAAGGCTAGAGGATGACACATTCTTTTACCGTTTGGCTACCAAACAGAGCGTGGCAGAGCTTGCCTTCCGTCCTGTAGGAAAAGGATTCATTTAACAAGCCCCGCCCACGAGGAACTGAACACCACGTGTCAATGGCCACCTTGCAGCGCTGATGCTTTTTACCCTTTACCCAGAAGCCTTTTCCACAGGAGTGCTGTTTGCCAGACAATGAAAGACACAGGTAAAACATATACATAAAAGGCACACCCCCCTTTTCCACAGTCCTGCCTACGTCACTACCAGAAAATCAAGTACCCACCGGAGCGTGCCCGGTGCGGCCGCGCCAACAGGATTTCGTTTTTAGCTTTAACTAAAAAAAAAAAAATAAAATAAAAACAAAAGTTCCAGAGGTATGAAAATAAAATACAACGACATAGGTTTCTGTTCTTGATGGGGTTTTTTGTTCGGTTCTTTTTTTCTTTTCCTGAAAAGATGGCTTATCTCTGCAATGCGCAAACATAGAAATGAAAACTTTGTTGCATCCGTTTTAAAACAAAAGAAAAACAAAAAAAATCAACGTATTAAAAGGGAAAAAAAATCAGCCACTTTGTTTCTTAGAAAAAAGTATTAAAAATAAAATAAGTTACAGTTTTTCTTGTATAGTGTGTTGTAACTTTCTTATGGCAACAAAACTCCTATTCTGTGCAAAGTATCTGAATCTACAGTAATGTGTTTGTTCCCCTTGAGAATAAAAAAAAAAAAGAACAAAAAAGTTTTTTAAAAAGACAAAAAATGATAATAAAGAAAGCAAAAAATAAATATGCAATAAACCACATTTTGATCTCTGTGTAAAACAGTTCTCGCTGTGTTAAATAACGTCTGAAGAGTTTTACGTCAGCAAGGTTCAGGACTCCGCGGGGGAGGTGCTGTTTGAGAATTCCTCAGTCTGATCTGCCTGTGTTTCCTGTGTTGGTGAGTCCTCCGTGATTACAGTCGTCTGTAGTGGATCTTCCTCGTCCTCGAAGCCGCTGTTCCTGTCCTTATCGGACTCCTCGGCCTCCTCCTCCAGCGTCAGCTCGAACTGAAACTTATCGATGCAGCTGTCGTCGTCCTTGTCGTGGTCGTCCGGCGGTGGAGACGGACTCTGAGGGATCATGCCTTGGTACCAGTCCCTGTTGTCCTCCAATGTGTCCAGGATGTCCTGAGCATCCGGGTGGACGAGGTCTGACCAGGTTTCCCACAGAGGATGGACGATATAATCTATAAAGCCGACCTAAAAATGGAGAATGCAAAGGGTTCAGGTTTATCTAATATATATATATATATATATATATATATATATATATATATATATATATATATATATATAATGTTCACACCCAGATACTGACCAGCGTTACTGTTTAAGACGCTCTATCAATACATTACTATCAATGGACCAAACTCTATAGGCACTATTGACTTACTCACAACTTACCCACAAATGGGTAAAACCATGTTGCATTGCAGGGGAGGTAAAATGAATGTTAGTGTTTATTGTTGCATGTTGCACACAGATACTGACCAGCGTTACTGTTACACTGTTATTACACTTGTGCTGGAAACATCATTTCTCACCTGTAATACTGATTGCAACTAATGATATCTAACTCCCCTGCAATTCTACATGGTATAACCCAGGTGTAACTTTCCTCTCTTATGATCAGCTCTGGGTCTGGTTCGATCTTGAAATCGTCAGCATAAAGACAGATACACACGAGCGTGAATCCCCCCCTGCAGGCGAGTGATCAGTAGCCAGTAACATGGCCACACTATGGTTAATCTGCAGGACGGTTTAACCCCCTCTACCCCTTAATACAGGACTCATCCCATCTGACTTTCTAGTTTCATGTGTGAGACAAGACCCCCTGCTGTACACTTGGAGTGGTCCTACTAGCCATTACATCAGCTATGACTCAGTGAGCGCGTACAGTTCAGCCGAGCCAAATCCTCCTGCCGGCCGGACCCCCGGCTGTGTCTGGACAGGGCGCGCTGAAGCCTGGCATCTCCTAATATGATTCAGCGGATGGATCTCTGCACGCACACAATGACGACACCACGGAGCAGAGGTGCCCGCTGAGCCCTCACCTGTGACTTCTCCACGGAGGCTGTATGCTTGTCACACATGGGGCTGATCTCCATTCCTCGCTCCCTCTCCTTGTCTCCCTGCCTGAAGAACTCCTCCAGGATGCGGTCCGTCCACTGGCGGTACAGTTCCAGCGGTTTGGTCGGGTTGCTGAGATCGGCACAATGCACCATGTTACGGAGAACCTGAAACGCCACAATAAATGTTACAGTACAATTCTGGGATTTCCCCTAACCCCCTCCTTCTATCACGCTAATCTCCATCTCCCACAGCCTAACCCTACCCCTGCCTATACAGCCTATCCCTAACTCTACATTTCCTGCAGATTAACCTTAACCCTCCCTAATCACCCTAACTTTAACCCTCTATCTCCTGCAGCATAACCCTAACCCTCCCTACAGCTTAACCCTAAACCTCCATCTCCCGCAACCAAATCCTAAGTCTCCTCTTGTTACAGCCTAACTCTAAACCTGCATCTCCGGCAGCCTAACCCTAACCCCCCCCTTCTTGCAGCCTAACCCTAAGCCTCCATTTTCCACAGTCTTACCCAATCCCTCCCCTTTTTGCAGCCTAACCTCAAGTCTCCATTTTCCACAGCCTAACCCAATCCCTCCCCTTTCTGCAGCCTAACCTCAAGTCTCCATTTTCCACAGCCTAACCCAATCCTTCCCCCTTTAACAGCCTAACCCTAAACCTTTATCTCCCGCACCCTCCCCCCTCCACGTCTTACAGCCTAATCCCAACACCCATCTACCCCTAACCCTCTATCTTCTGCAAATTAACCCTAACATTTCCCCTTTATTACCCATACTTTACCATAGCCTAACCCTCCTCTCCTTACATACAGCCTAACCTTAACCCTCCATCTTCCTGTAACATGCTAGACTTGGTCGCAGTGGCCCTGTCCATTCTGTTTTGACATACAGCTGACATGAAGCTGATGGCTGCATCATTGCCGAAATATCAATGTGTGACGTCTACCAAAGAACATCCATGAAACAAGTATCACAAGTCACTCGCCTGCATCCTGTCTGTGTAGTTATCCAGCAACAAGACGCCCGAACTGGTCACCTTTTTGGTCTCCACCATGGTTTTGAGGTCGGCTAGCAGGCTCATGTGTTTAGACATATCGGTGGCCAGGACCTGGGGGTTTGCAAAAAGAGAGAGAATCAATCATTAAAACTGTATTATAAATAAATAAAATACCTACCTACCCCCCTCCATTAATGGGTGTAAGGTCACATGTCCCAATAGATGACAGCTCATTGGCTCTGGTTCTGCCACTCTCTGATATAGCGCAGCTGCCGGTCAGGCGTGCACTCAGCCGTCACAGCACAGTCGTGTATAATTCATGCGGTGCGCAGGTATCAGGGGGATTGTGGTGTAAGTCGGTCATACAAGAATGGCTGGCACTGGTTCAGGAGCAGGATGTATTACACGTGTATTACGACACTCCTGCCTGGACCTACTCCAATAGGAGCGCTCCATGGTGCGGAGCTGGGTGCTAGTTACCTTCACATGTATGGACTTACCTTCAGCCATACGCTGACTTACAGACCAATGACCAGACCCCAGCCCTGGCCACACTGTACAATGTACATGACTACTGAAGACGTGTAACGCGTCCCTGGCTCATTACCATGTCAATCACCATCTTCCTCATGGTCTGGCGCTGGCGTTTGGTCAGGTTCTGGAAGATGTCGCAGTTCTCCTCCTGCAGGAGTTTGAACCCCACAGCCAGGTGATGGTTCTCCAGCACGGATTCATCATTGTACATTAACGCCAGCTCCGAATCTGGAAGGAATGGAAGGAGAGGCGTTCGTCAGAGCGCTCGACCAGGTTACGGCGACCGTCACCGGCGTGACACACAAACCAGCTCTATTCCTGTAGAGGTGGTTCATAGACATAGCATATGCCAGATAGGTGGCCACCTTGATACATACGTGCATATAAATTCAGTTGTGTTGCATTGCATCTTGTAAATAAATATGAACCAATCGAATCGATAATGTCATATGAATATATTAACCAATCAAAAGTATAAACCAATCTAATCAATCATATCACCCAATGCATAGTGGTCACAACATTTGTGTATTGTTCAGTGTACAGCGACACAATGAAATGTCCATTGCACTTTGTATCTGGATACAATAATGCAGCCGCTGCTATCATCCCACACAGTACTTATAGCACACACACAGGGGATTGCAGCTGGCGGATTGTGTTATTACAGGACAGATGTTTTGCATTGTGTCCACCCTGAGCCACTTCTGTTCTGCAGATTTTCCCTTGGAAGGAGACGTAAGCTCTTTAACCGGATGAGATGCTGGATTCACTTACTTGTGTTAATAAGAAACTGATTGGAAACGCCGGGGTGATCCACGTCATGAATAGCGGCTGCGAATATTGCTGCTAAGATCTCCAGGTCTGTAAACACCGCCTGGCGGGAGAGACAGAGAGAGACGGTGAGAGACTACCAGACATGCTCCTGCATGCACTCTCCTGCTCCTACTGTGCCGGTTACTGTGCCCACATGGACACAAATCCCAATATGACAATGAGGAGGAGGTTACTCACAGGGAAACGAGATGCTACTAGCATGGTGTGGCTTTGTTTTGCATGAACTTGGAGGGTTAGGGTGGACATAGTCTTGGAGGGTTAGGGAGGACGCGGCCCTGGTGGGTTAAGGTGGACGCGGCCCTGGTGGGTTAAGGTGGACGCGGCCCTGGTGGGTTAAGGTGGACGCGGCCCTGGTGGGTTAAGGTGGAAGCGGCCCTGGTGGGTTAAGGTGGACGCAGCCCTGGTGGGTCAGGGAGGACGCGGCCCTGGTGGGTCAGGGAGGACGCGGCCCTGGTGGGTCAGGGAGGACGCGGCCCTGGTGGGTTAAGGTAGACGCGGCCCTGGTGGGTTAAGGTGGACGCGGCCCTGGTGGGTTAAGGTGGACGCGGCCCTGGTGGGTCAGGGAGGACGCGGCCCTGGTGGGTTAGGGAGGACGCGGCCCTGGTGGGTTAGGGAGGACGCGGCCCTGGTTGGTTGGGGTGGGGTGGGGTGGTCTTGGTCCTGGTAGGTTAAGGTGGGTTTGATCCTGGTGGGTTAGGACGTACTTGGTCCTACTGGATTAGAATGGATTTGGTCATGGTGGGTTAAGATGGATTTGGTCCTGCTGAGTTAGGACAGACTTGGTCCAGGTGGGTTAGGAGGGACTTGGTCCTGGTGGGTTAGGACAGAGTTAATCAGGACTGAGGGCTTATCGTACAGATCTGATTTAATATAATTAGATAAATCTGATTAGCTGCTATGTGCAACACCTTTGCACTAGATTACCAATAACTAGAATGTGATTGGTTGCCATGAAGTCTGCGGATTGGAAATATTAAGTTAGGGTCCCGCCATAAGAACTCTGTTAGGGACGGTTTCGCAGAGATACCAGGATACAGGCAGCGAACGCACCGTGTTCATNGTATTTCCCGTCCGCAGACTGGATCTTATTTTCCTTGCGATACATTATTAAACAGAACTCAAACCAGCTGATTTCCTATTACATTTGGTCACCGGCGATGTCTGCAGTGCGGCGCGGGTGGAGAAGCGTTACCAGGGATTGGGTCGAGTTACTCATGACGTCCATGTTGCTATCTCCATTTGTTTACATTGTACATTATTAATATTTGCACAGGTCTCGGGAGGATAGCTCGTGTCTCCATCACAGGCTAGTAATCACACAGTATATTCTGTTACTAATGGCAACAGCCAGACACAGGGCTTCCAATGACTATATACAGTCCAAGTGCCAAATGACCAGTATGTACAATTGTTATAGACCACACATCACCCTTAACCAGGGCTGGTCGAGGTTTGGAGTCCTGGGCAACTAAACTGTGTGGACCCCAGCCTCACATTACACACATAGGAATATACATACACCTTCTGCCCCTTGTAGATCTCTGAATTCTCTTTTAAAATAAACTCTTCCAATCTTGCCTTACCTTTGCTGTCTTCCCTTCCTCATCATTCAGATAAGGTGTTTTGGTTAAATAGACCTTCTACGGGAGCCCTGTAGGCCCAAACCTGTTTCCATGAATGACAAAGCCCCATATATGTTAGGCCATGTTCGTTCACAGAAACAGATTTGGTCCTACAGAACTCCCGTAGTGAGTCCTGTATAACCAAGGCATCATATCTGAATGTTTGATATGGCCCGCAGGCGTCTATGTGAGCGGCCTGTAGAGTCTGTCCTTTGTGGTGGGACCCAAGGATGACTGCCCCTGTTTCCCTGTGTATAATCAGACCATGGACCTCACCTCAACGTCATATAAAAACAGACTGGCCAACTGGGCACAAATAAAGGATAAATATCAACGAGACAAAATCGGGAATGGGCACAGGTAAAGGCATCTAGTACCCAACACTGATTACAGCCACATCTACTGAAGTATAAAGATCTTTAGTGCCAGTATCAACCCAGGGTAACCACCCTATATGTGTTCATACATCCGATAGACCCCAACTCTTACGTCCAACGCCGGTGTGGAGAGCAGCACGTGGGTGGACTGCGTGACGTCAGCGGCGTGCAGGCTGTTGTGGTACGCCACGTCAGCATGGTAGTGGTCTTCTAAGGTCATCATGTAGGTGATGAGGGTCTCAACGGGTATCTTAAAGATCTTACACAACTCCCTCTCCTGCGGAAACACAGACAGATGGAACCTGATGCAAAGTGACTACGGCGTCATCTATGTAATGAGACATCCTGTATTGTCACTGACACTATAATATCTTTTCACATACAGAATGTAAAACTACAAACTCTAAATGAAGTAAAATGACATTAAAAAGAAAAAAAAAAATCAGACCTGTGTATTACACACCATATAACAGCAGGTACCGGTATATTTTATATAATGCCAATGCAATACATTGGAAACTACATTAGATTTCGTCATTGATATCATGGATTTCAGACTAATGTCGACACCTGTCAGACATCGCAGTCACTGGCCAATCCTATACAACAGCAGCCATGACACTTCTATCCCATCCGAATCACTCACCTGAAATATGGTGAACATTATACAACTCAGCGGCCGGTTATTGGAATATTCGGCCACTCGGAAGATGTTAAGGCCCCACTTGTTTAGGTTATCCAGTTCCTGAAGAGTAAAGAGACTGTCACTGTTATAGACCTATACATGTCTGTCATCTGTGGAACCCAGCTATTTATTGTGTGGTTCTCACAGTTATTTGTTACAGCTTGTAACACTTGTGTAAGATGCCTGTGGCTATGGAATTGGATGCAGGAGTCTTTCTTTGATTAAACATAATGTCACAAGGGCTCTACCCATTAACAAGTGGTTCTAAGAACCGATACCTATATTAGGTATAGGTCCTGCAGAACCTATGAGAACTGGCTGAATCCCACCACTGGTTATGGACATAGGGTAGTCAATCTCCGACAGCTCCTGTAACGCAATGGAATCTTCCAAGCCCCGCCCCCAAACATTGCTCCACCCATCCAGATTTGGACCCCTGTGATCTTGCTATAGGGTTCACGTTACTGTACAGTCTACACAAATCCGCCCCCCCATCGATCGGACCTGGCGCATTATTCAGACGCGGGCCACCAGAAACGGGGTGAGACATCTGCTATAATGTGTAGCATAATGTGGATATTATTGCATGGGACGTAAAATGCATCCTGTGCTGCGTCCTTATGCTGCGTGTCATGGGTCAGGTCATGTGACAGGAACGGTATTCCACTCTAGAACCTTGGTTCCCCGGACATTCTAGAACCCTGGAGAGCCAATGTTCTTACCTTGCCCAGAGGTTCCTCCTGGTCAGTCTTGACTCCGAATCGAGGTATTGTAGAGTTGGTCAGGCTGGAGCTGTGCGTGAGCTTCTTGACGCCACTAATTTGGCACATAGTCTGCTGTTTCTTCTTCTTCTCTCGCTCCTTCTGGGTTGGGGACGGGATCTCCACATCGTTCTGTTTGTCTGTGACACATAAAACCATGGCTTAATGAAAAGGGGACAACAACAACACCCTACACAGAAAATAGTGTATTCTCCGTGTACCCATGACAGTGCCATGCTCCCATGCCCAGGGCGTGCCACCACTGAGGAGGCCAGATATCAGGAGTCTTTGTAGAGATAGGATAGCGTGCACCAGAGAAAGCCCCATTGAAGCTGCTGCGAGGTGTCCTGTCCTGTGAGGTACATGGAAGCTGTGAGGGGCCGGCAGGGACGGATCATTATTTAAAGGGCAGTGGGAACAGCTGAAAGGAGTTTCCTCATATGCATCTTACAGGAAGGATGGGGAACATGGCCGTTTACTAGCCCAGGAACATGTGATTCAGCGCAGATCATATGTCTTATGGGAAGGAGGTTGCACTATTTTCCCCACTTAACGAGAAGTTACACACTTCTGATAATGATATATTAGTATGTACAGCATAGTAGTAATTGGATGATTGCTCTCCTCCATGGGATAGGTCATTGGGGATGTATTCGACAATCCCACAGATATAGTTTCAAAACAAACAGCGACAGCTACATTGCAGCTGCCTATTAAAATATTTCTATTTTGACATTTCTTTTTAATGACGGACAACAAATATCCCTATTCCAGCACCTTACCCATTTATTACACAGAAGGATGTTATTACCAACGCTTATTACCTCACGAGACATGGCGGACAGCGGAGGCAGCATTACTCGATGCGGGTTAGTGCCGATATGCAGATAGGGAATGGGGCATAGAAGGGAAAGGTTAGGGTTAGGCTGTGAGGAGGGGATGGAGCATAGAAGGGGAGGGTTAGGGTTAGGCTGTGGGGAGGGGATGGAGCATAGAAGGGGAAGGTTAGGGTTAGGCTGTGAGGAGGGGATGGAGCATAGAAGGGGAAGGTTA
>JABWIB010007560.1:7730-27375 GCA_016617825.1 Platyplectrum ornatum
AATAGCTGTATTTTCGTCAGTGGATTTCGTCAGCATTCGTCAGTGAATTCATATCGTCAATACAATTCGTCACTGAATACTATACATCACCAGTCACTGACGAATTTAGATCACTGACGAATGCTGACGAAATGAAATCTCTGCAGAATTCGTCAGTTAGTGAATTCCCACCTGGATGCGCTGCAATATCTCCTGTGCGATCTACCATTCCTTTCTTCTGGCTTCATATCTTCTCTTGGTCATTGGGTGGCGGCAGTTGTCAATGCTTATGCAATGCGTATGGGGGAAATGTAATACACGTCTATTGCCATTTCAGGTTATGCTAATTACTGTATCTCGGGTGCTGATCCAGAGTGATTGCATAGCTGCAATGAATACAAAGAATGTATACCCTATCTAGAGTTCTCAGAATAGCAACTCTACTTGATATGTATGGATATGTATAGGCACATAGGCCTAAGTGTAATGCAGTCTATACTAGGGTCACTGTTTTCATAAATTATTTATGAAACTACCTAACGTGTCATTTATGTTATTTAAGGGAAAAAAGTCCTTGAAAATGAAAACCTATAGATATGTGTGTGACATAACATTGCTATTCAGGCTTTCATTTTATAGTCACTATTGTGTTTTAAAACATGTGTAAGGCTTAGTTCATACATAGATTAGGGGGCTTTGAATTGGCAGGTAATCAGGGCTACTACTGTACTCAGAGGGCCTGATTCGGAGCCTCATAGTTCCGCAAGGTCCTCATCCTTAAGCTTTCACATTATCTAGATGAGAAGAGGTGTGTTCCTCGTCCCTCTACTCATTTCAATAGAAGTTTTTTTTCAGGGATAAGCCCTGTCATTAAAGGTGTAAGCTAGAGTCAGATAATGAGTCCCCTGGACAATTAGCTGCTTTTTAAAGCTTAACACGGGATTTAAAAAATTATATATATATATATATATATATATATATATATATATATATACCGTATATACTCGAGTATAAGTCAACCCAAATATGAGCCTCCCCCCAGTATGTCTGACTGTCACCCCTGTGAAAGGCTTGTGTCACTGATGGATCATTGCCCCCATAGGACTGCAATGTTTCTGGTCTCTATGTCCAGCTCCTATAGATCTTCCCCTATATGTCTCTATTGTCCCCTGTTTCCGGCATGTGCAGGGTTAATATAAGGCATATAAGGCAATATAAAGCTCCTGTGCCATGCTGTAACCCATACAGCACACTATCATGCCTGTGTCAGCTCTGTGGGTCAGTGCGGTGGGTGAGTGGCATGCTCCCTGACGCTCTCCCCCTCCTTTACCTTAGCTCCATCTTAGCTGTGAGCAATGTGTGCAGCTTTGGTATCTGGGGACAGAAAGGAAAACGCTGCCACACAGCAGGAGAACTAAGAAGGCTGCAAGCCAGATCCGGCTATGTGACTGATAACTGTAACACATCCCTGCATCATCCAGTACAATGAGTTGAATATAAGCGGAGGGGGGGGGGGCACTTGCAACACAAAAAATTGCAGAAACACTAGGCTTATACTCGAGTATATATGGTATCTTCAAAATAAAATATGTATTAAAGTATATTGTGTGTTTATAATATGTATTTTTTAAAACACAAAAAAGTGCTATGTGCGTGCACATTAAAGCAGCCATAAATAGTATGCCAGCTTTCTTTCATAAAACCTGGCATATTACCTCTGCTGGCTTTCATGCGCACCAAACACGGCTGCACACAGTGCATGGAAGCCAGAGCCTCTGCACTCGCTCACATTTTAACTGCGGGCTAAGCAGAACAGCATATTTCCCCAACTTTGAATAGCATTATAAAAAAAACCCTGAATCAGGTCCCTTAGCACTAAACCACCCGCTGTTTCCTTTATATATAACTAGTGAAGAGCACAGGCGTATCACCCTAGAGACAGGTATGTACATGGGGAGCAATGAGTATACAGACCTGTTCAGGTATGCGTGTGTAACACGTCATTAATACATTCTGGCAGAGGGTGACTGAATCAATGAAATGGTTACATTATTATAGGAATTCATAGCAGCAGTAAATGTATGTCACCATGTCATTACATTACACTATACGCATTCATGTAGTAACTGCATTCATTAATGAAACACAGACAGGAGCGGCTCCTTCCTCATTCATGGATGCAGTTAGTAAAGGCAGTTCAATGCAGAAGACACCCTCACATTAATAATATTACACACACACCTTGTCACATCACTAATCTCCAAAAGTAAAAAAAAAAGTTTTAATTAAATATATTTAGAGAATTCAGCAGCACCAACCCCCCCCCCAATATGCAGGAATTGTAGAGCCGTGCTTAGCGTTATCCATTATACCCCCCATCCCCACTGTAGCTGCTCTCTGCATTTAATCATCAGCGGGTGCAAACAATGGATGAGACACATAAACCAGCGTTCACTCCCTGTGTGGTTACTGCCAGTCTGTGTCCTTACGCCGAGCCTTTGCCCTACTTGTTTTGGATCCAGATAGCCGGTGCTATGACCTTGGCTGACGCTCAGTGATTGCTAATAGTGTGACTTGCAGATGTAATGCGGCTTTGAAGGCAGCTCTGTGCTTTGTCATGTTACATTTTGGAAAGCTCCCGCTACCTGTCTGCTCTGGTGTCATGGTCAAAGTCTGCTCTTAGTCTGCTGATGTTTTCCGCACTTCACCCGTCTTCATTATTGCAACACTCGAAAATGACTTTTACTATTTATCCGCCAGTACGACTCCATGACCTTACCTGACACTGCTTTATTTCACGTCACAGCCACTCTGCATATCCCAGCATGCAACTTACTGAATGTCACCTGAAAATCACCCAGTATGCTCACCGTGACTGCTGCCAATGCATGTTGAAACCTCACTCCTGACACTACTGTAGGTAGGTGTGTGTATTTATGTACTGCTTCTTCAACTACCTTTATATAATACAGTTGGATTAACCAGGACTAAAAAAAAATAAAAAAATATTCAGGGTTAGTTGTAGAACTTCATATTTACAAAAATAAATTGTTCCAATCGAAAGATTTTTCAAGAGTGGGTAAAACCATGTTGAATTGCAGGGGAGGTAAATGTAATTAATTGCAATCAGTATTACAGGTGAGAGATGATGTTTCCAGCACAAGTGTAATAACAGTGTAACAGTAACGCTGGTCAGTATCTGTGTGCAACATGCAACAATAAAGTATTCTCCCTGCATGCACACACTGACATTCATTTTACCTCCCCCCCCTGCAATTCATCATGGTTTTACCCACTCTTGAAAAATCTTGATTGGAACAATTTATCTTATAGTGTATGGCCAGCTTTAGAAATGTTACCTCACTGCTCAATCGTCTCCAGTACTATATGAACAGTGCAGCGACTTTGACATTCTCTTGTCCCAATTGGTAGCAGAGTTCATAACCCTGTGCAATCCTAATTCCATTGTAGACAGGGAAGTTCACTTATACGCACATGTATGGAGTTATGAGTTCTATACCCTTCCATAAGATGGGATCCCGCATAAGGAGGGGAGGGTAAACTCCTTACTTTAGGATTACCATTGCTCCCTCTCCATAGAAGTTAATCCGAAGTGAGTGTGAATCTGAAACATTGACGATTAGTTTGACAAGACCTATCCATGTATGTAATTAGTGGAAAAGATCTTTACTGGAAGAAAGATCAGCAAACAGGCTGAAATGTTTAAGCTACTTCTAGTTCTACATAGAGAGGGATGGTATATTGGTGGGGGGGGGGGATGGGGTGTAGGCAACCTGCGGCTCTCCTGGTGTTGTCAAACTTCAAGTCCCAGCATGCAAAGCATCCCTGGCTAGGCTGTACTTTATATTCAATAGCATTAACATTTGTTATCAATATGAAGTAAAACAAACTTTTTTTTTATCCTTTTATTCTGGTGTTAAATAAGTTCACAAGAAAACAAAAGTTACTTTTGGTGTACATGAAATCAGAACAATACAACCACTTGAAGAGGAGGGAAAAATGTAATAACAGAATTTCAGCCCGGAAATGGGAAAACTGATTTTTTTTCAGCATGATGTATATGCAACACGCTTCATACCACGGAGCGCTCAGCGTTTTGCCAACCCTAAATAATGATAATAAAAAAACAATGCATCTGTCTGGAAGGTAAATGGAAATCCACACCAACTCCAGCTATGAGGTTTATATTGCATGACTGTGAAGAGAAATGGTTTATTGCCTTGGTCTTCTTAAGAGGTCACTCCACGTCCCTGATCAGGAACGGGAATGCTACACTGCCACGATTGTCAGACTTAAGTAGCAGGCGGAAAAGAGAAATAATAAAGAGAACTACCTTCGTGTTATGTATGATCTCATGAACAGGGTGTTAATGCGTAATGGACATTTCGATGGCAAACTGATGTAGGAGAGCCCTTAGTTGCTGCAGGAGCTTAAACAGCTTCAAACGTGCACCCAGCAACAAAGGTACAAAGCTTGTATCAATCCTTTCAGTGCAGGTTATTAAGAAAAAACAAAAAACTTTTCAGGAAGCTCCAGGAATACTTAAGTTTCACAAACAAAAAATTGGGTGTTTGCTAGATCTAACGTTCTTCTATTGGTGCAGGACACCAGCAAACCAAATGACTATTATAAGGGCAGTGGTTCCCAAAATGTATACCGCCATTGTATGTCATACAGTGCTTTGTACTGACTACACTGGAGGACGAATCTAAAGGGCAGATAACGTGTTGCCGGCCCTTGCGGTGCGGCCGCGGCACCCCCAGGAAAAGAGGTGCGGCACCCCTGAGAGCCATGGCGCACGGTTTGGGAAGCACTGGTATAGGGTGAAGTACAATTATTCGAAATTCAACACAATTTGGTTGAAAACAGAAACCCTACGGTCAAAAAAACCTATAAATATTTAGGTTAACTTGTTAGGTTTAATTCAATATTTTTTATTTGTTACAGGAAGGTGGTGTTTGTTTTTTTGTGTGTTCGTTTGTCATTTCTCAAAAGAACCAAAAAAACTAATTGAAAGGCAATTGAAGTGTTACAAACTAAAACACCGGTCAACCACTAATTTTTGTATTGCCTTCGTATTCTAATTACACTAATTACCCAAAGCAATATCAAAATGTAAGCATTTCCTGGTGTTATATGCATGCTTTTTTTTTGTTTTTTTTGAGATATTGGTACATTGTTTTCAAATATTGCTCTTACTGTGCTTTATCAATCTGCATACGTTTCAGAAGCACAAAGAGATCGATAGTTGTGAAGTTACGCTTGGACTGATGAGCAGAATTTAACTTCAACAAAATTATATACATGGAGCAATCATTACTGCAGCCACGACCACGCCGGAAGGGTTATCCGACGTCTCACTCAGACACTTGCCCATAAACATCCTTTAAAAAAAAACACAAAACTAAAACTTACTACCAGACTAAATAACACCAACAAAAACTACAGAGTAATGGTATCAGCCACAGGATTCAACTCAGTCAATGCGCATTGTGAAACGTGGGTAAGGTGATCCTTACGCCTTTCTATTGCATGTATACGGCTTAGGCGTGCACCCGCCATCCACGCCGTATTACTGGGTTGGATATGCCAGCTTCTGAAAACACGACATGCACATTCCTAATGGCCAGAATGATGCCGCATCGGCTGTGACTGGTCCACTAAAGACTTAACACGATGAGCAACTGGTGCGCGACGCAAGCAAATGAAAGGATTTCTATATGGTTTGTGACAATGAGGCTAATGGCGTTGCCGTCCCATCGCATACATTCAGTTTCAACATTTAGCATTATACGCAAGTAAAAAAACATTAGAGCAAAGTGTTATGAGTCACTGACCATCTAATAACGAATCCTTGGCTAATACCATTAACAATATGGGGGGTACATGAATTAAGTGACCATTTTAACAGCAGGATTTAAAACCAAACCAGTAAGTGAGGTTATTTTTACCCCCAACACAAGACTTTGTGTTTTGCTTTTGATAAAAAATGCTGTTTCATATATATAGCCGATTTTTCTAAAATCGACACTTAATGCATATACACCATGAAGTTTCATCTTCAACAGGCAAAATAGAAAACACAGTATTTTAAAGTCTCTAAGCACAATCTCATTGCTTCTACTTTAGCTTTTTTTTTTCTATATATATATATTTTTTTGTTATTATCTTATTTTGTTTTCAAATAAAGACTTGGGCAAGTCACTCATGCTATACTCCTGCATTCAGAAAGGCACTGGTTGATTACAGTGTAACATAGTTATCTCCTAGAGACCATCGCCAGACCCCAGAAGTATCTGAATGGCAGAAGTAGCTGTAGATTCTACAATGTTCAGATGGTAATTCTGGCTACAACACAAGTAGGAGAGAGAGAGAGAGAAAAAAAACAAAAACTAACCCAAAAAACAAACAAAAAAAAAAAAAAAAAAAAAAAAAAAAAAAAAAAAAAAAAAAAAAAAAAAAAAAAAAAACAAAAAAAACACCCCAATACACGTAACGTGCTGGGGGATAGGAGTAAGCTTCAATGCAGGAATCCTACAAACACAAGCACATCCATTCTTTATCTGACAACACAATCTAGAACTACACTAGGCAAAGTTAACAACAGTTTGTCAGAAAAAAAGGAAGCAAGAAACCTCTGCCGAGATAAATAACCTCAACAGCAAAACATGAGAGGGGGGGTTAAAGGGAAAAGAAAGTATGGAAGGAACACAAACAGGTGGAAGAGGCAAGGAAAGTGGATATCTAAAGAGATGGAGCCTAGAGAAGAAAAAGAAAAAAAACAAACAAGACAGACAGATGGGGGTTCTCTTCTTAACACACAAATCTTTCACAGCTACAGCGAAAGACGCTCGTTCACAGCTGAGTGCGAGAGAAAAGTTGTTCTCTGCAAATATCGGCCCATTCGTGGCCTCCGTTCGATGCCGTGTCAGAATTCGAGCTGTCGCTCGAGTAGATCTTCCTGAAGCAGCTGGATTTCATTCCAGCCCCGTAACCAACAGTAACTTTGGCATCGTTACACGCAGGCATCTGCAAAAGAGAAGCCGTGTTATAGTGCAATCGAGACATCCAAAACAGATAACAGGAAATATTTTACTATTAAAAAGGACCTACTTTGTCACTTCCGAGAGGATGCCATCCATGGCTGGGAATCTCCTTCCCATTCATGTGATCCGTGTGACTGTCTTCGGCAAAATCCGCATAGAGAGCTGTCAGAAAGAGCAGAAATATAACCTTTAGCTGAAATACACTAATAGAAATCTAGCATTACTTTATTATAACTGCTGTCCCTACATTAACAACCCCCCCACCCACCACCAAAAAGCCACTTTCATCCCACAACCATAAAAGCAACAAGGTGGTCTTACAGTCACAACATGATCCGGAGTTTAGTGAGGAGTACAGCGCTTTCTGCCACCAGCACTGTTTCTCATTGAAAGGATTCACTCCCCACAAGTCCGTGCTTAAGCTGGGATACTGAAAGCAGAAAAACAGGAGTTATAAGATTTATTTACATAGTTCAATATAATCAAACAAATAAATCCAGTGGTGCACTTTTTAGTAATACTTAAACAAGCAGTAATGTGGCGTGTGCAATTAGTAACTGGAAGAGGATCCACTTCCGTTAACTCATCCATACACCCAACAAATAGGAAGTTTAATAAAATATGTTTAACACACTGCAACTTAAACTTCAGAAACTCTATCAACACACCTATTGAACATCACATTAGTAACAGCTTTGTATGAACAATTTAAAACAAACCAAGAGTAAACTGGTGCATTGCTGGGTTTGGTTTCACGTAAATTGAATCCAAAAAGGTATGAGACAACTATCCTTACACAAGATGAGCATAGATTATCCTATAAAATATATACTACAGACAGCAGGAGACACTGTTGTGCTACACAAACTGAAGACACTAGATAACACTAGGTGGGGTAGATGACTTTAAACAGTTAACAGATGGGACACATTACCCAGCAACCACATGTACAAGTCCATTTCTAGAAGCTCTTAAAACGCATAAAATAAGATAATAAGAATGTACCTCTGCCAGCTCTACTCCAGACGTGGAGTCGTATCCTGTAGTGAGGCTTCCACTTTCATTCTCTTTACTTATCAGCTCCAAAGGTTTCAGATTTGTTTTGGAGTGCTCGATCCCATCACTTTCCAAGGAATCTGTCCCCTTGAAGTCTAGGTTATCTTGTTTCTCTGTAGGCAATGCGCCAAACGATTCTTCTTGACCATCCAGAGAAGTCTGTGCGCTCTTCTCCATGCCCGACTTCTGTAATCGAGGAAGAAACTTCCCAGACTCGAGCTCAGACTTTCCATAAAAATGACCTTCGTTTTCGGCATCTTCTTCTAGCGGCTTGAGGTCGTCCTGTGGATCCTCGAACGCCTCTCCTTCAGACGGAGTAGGCGCCGCTAGATCATCTTTCTCGAATTCAGAGTCCGATTCACTTCCTGCTCCCACCGGTGACAGTTCAGATGCAGGAATTGGGCGGAAGTGAGTGCGCGGGGAAATGCGTATCGATCTGTATGGTGTCCTGCCAACGCCGCAGATCCGGGGGTGACCGGCATCGTTCTCTGAATCGGAGCACAGCGCTTTCGCCTTGAAGTTCGGACTACTGGTTGTGAGATTTCCGGGTTCAAAGGAGCATTCCACATGAAGAACTTGAGAAAATCTATTGTTCAGCTCAAAGGAGGAGAAGGAGTAACCCATCCCTGGTTCCTCCACCTGGAAATTATCACAGGTTCTGAGCAGGTTTTCATGCAGGATGAACGAGAAGCCCTTGTTTGGGCTGCTCTCTCCATTTTGCTCATTATCCTCAAAAGAAACAAAAGGTCTCCAGATCTGACGATGGCCGGGAGCGAAGCTGTTCCCCGGAGTCATGAACACATCCGTGCCTGCAATGGTGACGACATCTGAGGCAGCACATTCCAGTAGACTTCCCTTGCCCGTACCCTGCGGTACCACAGCCCATTCATCCTCGCCGTTGAGGTTCTTCAGCTCTCCGTAAACTCCTCCAAGAATAAAGGAATTCTCGTTCACTTGGTTTATATCCCAGGGTTTGGAGGGAGTCATATAGTCCCCACTGTCGACCTTTGATGAATTGTATGTGAGGAACGCTTTCTTTTCTGCAGGGTCTTTTTGGCTTTCCCATAGATGGTATTCAGACCTTTGGACAGCCTTGCTGGGTTCTTGAAAGGCTTCCTCTATCTTGTTACTATCATGACAAGAAAAAGCATTTATGTCTATAGGGAATGACTGATCCTCCTCAATGTTTGTCCATATATCCTTAATGACTCCTGAGCTGTACCCATGGGTATGATTGCCGCTTTCGTGCTCAACCTCCGTAGTGTCCGATATCTCTTCAGCCTCCTGTTCCAGCTGAATGCCGCAAAGTGACTCCAACTTAGATTTGTTACTTAGAACCAACATGGACTCGCCTCCAAGAATTCGTCTATTGTGCAGGAAGGAACTCTGAGATTTGCTCTCTTCTTGGAAAGTTAAAGTAACTCTGGGGATTATATAATTGTTTTGTTCTGTATTCAATTGGGTGTAATCTTCTACATACGTGTTCAGAGCCTCTGTGTCTGAGCGGGTTCCATCCGAATGCGACCAAGGACTGCATGTTCTCGTTGAAAGGTTTGAACACTGTTCGTTTTCGTCGAAGGCACTATTTTTGGTCCATATAAGTAATCGTGACTGGGTTTTCCCGAACCCGTTCGTGCTGGAACAAGACTCCACTCTACCTTTCTCATTCACAACTTTCTCCATGGGCAGAGAGAATACAGAATTACCGCATTGCACTTCAAACACTGAAAAATAAGAGTTTTTTCCATCCAAAAATAAATCTTGATTGCCTGCGTGCACGTGTGTACCAAGCGTTGTGCTCTCGAAAAAAGGGGAAAGTGTACTTGGTGAATCGCCTCCCAAACTCTCCCCGTCTGCGTCGGCGGAGCTTGAAGGCGAGTAGGACTCCCAAAACTGAGCTAATCTGCTATGGTCTTGCAGGAAAAATTCTTCAGCACCAATAGAACTGGTCGGCTCCGTCCATATTGCACTTCCCCCTTGCAAATCTTTATCAAACACTTTGCAAGACTCAGCCTCAAAATCGCTTTTCACGTTGCTCTTCTGTCGAATCATGTTCAAGATGCGACTTTCTCCTTTTGACTTCTCTGAGGCACCAGGATCCAACATGGATTGATCAATTTCCACTTCATAGAAGTGTGTGAGTTCTATAGGATGAACATCATCCAAATAATGGTCCTCTGTTAGAGAACAGCTCGAGGTCCTTGCGCGATCACTTGTCTCGTTTACAACCGCAGGCATTTCTACAAAGTGACCCTTAATAAAGGTACCTGCTGCGAGGTATGTTTCGTGGATATTGTGGTTATTTAACCGAAGATCTTTCACAATCTCTGAGAGTTCTTCAATCTCTTCTGGCGTGTTATACCAGCTCAGATTGTTTCTGTACGTCGTCTCCAGCTTACTCTTCCCATTCAGAGGAATGAAGTATTCGGTTATGGGTTCGGTATACCACAATGGTTCTTCTCTGTATTTCGTTTCATGTTTATCCTGTTTAAAGATGTCATGTCCTTCATCGTTCGAGTCTTTCCACGCGTATTTTTTCCCCGTCCGCTTGACTCTCTTGCAGAGTGGCTTTGCAGAACCTGCGCAGTTGCTGGCCGCAGCTTTTTTCTTCTCAATCTTTTTAGCTGGATTTTTGGGGACGATTTTGCCCTTTTTGTTACGGACCTCTCTGACCTTGTGTCTTACTTTGATGAATCGCTCTTTCGTTTCGCCCAGGTTTCCACTTGAACTGGAACCCCCTTCGCTTGAGCCGGATGACCAGGATCGAGGGCGGATCTTTCCGTTGGACTTGTGCCTCACGCTTTTTGATATACCAGTCTTGTCTTCGTTTGCGCCATTGCTAATCCTCGCCTCCCTCTCGATCTTTCCTTTCCTTGGTTGAATCCTCTCCTGTACAGTGTTAGCAGCTCCGTTACTCTTGTTTGTCACCAAGGTTTCACTTTCACTGTGGCAATTCTTTGGTGATGGTGTTTCGGTGCTTGTTTGTGGGGCAGTGGAAGATGAGGAGGAGCTAGAATAAGAGCTGATTTTTGATTTGTTCCACACGGTCATTATTTCTTGCAGGCAAATGGGCTTCTCTGAGAGTGGTGGAAAAGCTTCATAATACCTAAGAAAAGAAAGTAAAACAAGGTTTGTTGTGTATTGCTCGAGCCCTTAAAAGCTGAACACACACCACTATTATTACAAGAGTCTCATGCATTTGTCTTATTCTTTGAGACCAATGTTAAACATTGGTGTCAGTGCTCCCAATACTACAAAATTTGGGGTTGTTGGCTGAACTCCATATAGTCAGTGGGCCTCACTTCCTCCAGTACTGTATTGTCTGCCAAACTATCTTCCTCTGTAATTGTATTTCTGCCCCGGGTGTTGAGTTTCTGGGGCATCTACTGCACTGTTTTGATATATGTTGATTTGCAGATATGCCGATTTGTCTCTATGTGTCTTTTCTGTGTATATAACATTTCAATAAAAACTGATTTAAAAAAAAAAAATCCACAAAATAAAAACAACCCATATGCAAGTGTTGGATCTCTGCATTTCAGGTTTGTAAAGTCTTCCTCACTATAGAAAAGTAAGCTGGCTCAGCAAACGTCCAGACTATATGCAAGGGCAGACTAGGGACTAAGGAGAAGTGTGTCAGCATCATGTTATTTGCATTGGTTTTCACAGGGGAAGGGAAAGCAGAACACAATACTTACATTTCTGCCTGATCCTTTCTTGCTGGAGATGATGTAGCTTCTGGTGACTGCGATCCATCGAGTTGCTTGTTACTCTTGTCTTCTGAACAGAGAGAGAAAAGGACATTAATTCCAGGAGAAGGCCAAGCCTTAGTCGATGTCCACAGACATAAGTAATGTAACCACATACTATCATGTATCATGTCTACAAAAATATTCAAGCATATATACGATGTCAGACCCCAGAAAGAATGGCGATACAAAACATATAAGGGCAATGAGGTGGCAGACTTTTAGCACATCAAAGAGATAGAAGGCGAGTGGAACGGGATACGTTACTCCCAATAATTACCTTTGTTGATGGTCAGCTGGTCACCTTGGCTACTCTGGAGATCTTTTAGCTTGGAGCAGAGCTCTTCAACCAAAGTTTCAATTCCAGAGCTCTAGAACAAAAAAACCCGTTCATTATGAACTTGGTTCAGTAGGTCATATGATTCCTTGCCAAACTCTCGCGCTACAGTAAATTAGTAAAACAGCAAAATTAGGTAATCAGTTTATTTATAGGGAAAAGGATTATTATATATATGCTTTCTTCAGAACGGCTTCAAAAGTAAAAAGAAAACCACAAGGAATCACATCTACATTTACTTAGCACCAAGCGATCGCACGCCAGTAATTTGGTTCTGATACAAAGAAGATAACAGGAAACAAGTGTGTTGGCATCTACATGGAGGACAAAGAATAGTGTAATGTATGAGAACAGAGGCATTCTTTCCAAGTCCCAGGCAGAACCAAGTGCATACCACACAACACAACTTCACAATGACAACTTGTCAGAGACAAACATGACAAGTTCATAGAGATATCATTAGGTATGGGTTCTAAATGTTGTACGGCATAAGTGAAATTCTCCCGACTGCAACCATGAAGCATTTAAACACAAAGTCTCTACCATACACCGCTACTGAATGAGTGTCTATAGAGAATGACAAGGCAAAACGAATACACTAGGATACCGTGGACATAATGCAGAACCCGATCTCATAATACAATTGACAACGGCAGAAATGACAAAGAATATGTCTATAGCAAGCATCATTCACCACATCCACTCTCTTACCATGGCTCAAGGAATGAGATTGTGAGTGCAAACAAATCATTCATGCATGACGCACGCTTTAAACCAGCTGACATTCTGCCGACCGGCCGGCACGTAGCTAAGGGAGGCGGTGAAATAAGTAAAAATAAATAAAAATAAGGCAAGTCGCAGTGCAGACGAGCAAACCCCTGGAGATCACTCAGACATCATGCTGAAGGGTAAGTGACGAGCCATCGAAAAACACTGCAAGGCCATTAAAAGTGAGCATTTCATTCTGGCACCTCAATGCAAGACACAGACAGACGCTGTGATAGCGGTCAGACAAAGCAGGCAGGAGGATCGATGCGAGACCCTGTCTACTCCTAAATGCCAGTATGACCAGCGAGTCTAGTCATTTGTATTGCAGTGTCCCTGTGCTTCCAGGAAGAAAGGTAAATGATTCAGATCAGCTTGTTCCATGTTTGTAAAGACATACCCGTGGAGGATATGCCAGGGAAATGAAGTGTGCTATAAATACAGACGCACGCAGGGATCAGCCAATAGACAACACCCACAATTCCTGACTGCTTTCTCTCAGGACCTTCACTGAGAAACATTTGGTATAAGATTACATGAGAGGGGCAAGAGCATTACGACACAGTCACCTCACAGGTCCGGGGATCTTTATATACTTATACAAGATCAGATTCATATATAAAAGAAAGTTACAGCTATAGTATGCTGGATTAAACACATTCAGTAAACTGAATAATGTATAGTAAAGTAATCAGTGCTGGGACCTCCAGCATCCGGACACAGGTATAATAACGGAGGTGTGTGTCTGCATGGGACGCAGAGCCGGGGCATGGGATTGCTCTTCCTGGAATGTGGGCTGTCAGAATGAAGGATTAAGCAGCTGTTGTGTGCGGGGAGTCAGCTGCTGGGCCACGTGAGGTAAGGCACAGGGTGAATCACCCAGCACAGTTATGGCACTATGCTCCTACACTTTAAAAACGCCAAAAAATGTAAATGCAATGTATAAATGCAAATACAGGAGTGCAGAATAACTAAACCCCCGCAGCTCAGGCACACTGATACACGGGGACACACTGCAGCATATATAAAGCTTATAACTATGTGAAATTCAAGAGACTGGCTCTGTATATAGCCCCGACACCCACGTATACTCCCCAACAGCTTGTAAGCCTGCGGGCTGAGGACCTATTTACCCCACTCTTACCCTGTGTATGTCCATCTGCCGGGGTCTGACGAAATCTAACTGGAGACGCTTATGTCAGGTCAAGCTCCCACTAAGTCATTCAGGAAAAACATAACATTGTCCAGCAGCCAGAAGATCATGTGCAGGGAGTCAGCCTCCGGGAAAGTCATATATCACCTAGCACTCATGTAACAATGATCTCCTCAAACAGGCAGTAACCACCTATTATCCACAGAATACCTAGAAAGCACAGACCATGTGCCATGTCTCTATGCTCAGAATGGTGGCGCGTGTTGTATATAAGCATATACGATTTCATCTCGTTTTTATGACGCAGTACCTGGACCAGATTGACTTACTCACAACTTATTTAAAAGGGGATAAAACCATGGTGAATTGCAGGGGAGTTAAATGTCATTAGTTGCTATCAGTATTAGAGTTGAGAGATGATGTTTCCAGCACAAGTGTAATAACAGTGTAACAGTAACACTGGTCAGTATCTGTATGCAACATGCAACAATAAAGTATTCTCCCTGCATGCACACACTGACATTCATTTTACCTCCCCCTGCAATTCATCATGGTTTTACCCACTTGTGAGTAGGTCAATAGTGTCCAGTCTGAATCTGGTCCGACGACATCTCCAAAATTCCTACATGTAATGCTTTCCAATGCTGCATAAAACAGATACAACTAGGACTGCAATGGCAGTGTGCGGATTGATTATATTAACAGGTTTTTACATAGCGCCATTGTAATTACTTATTATGAAGTATTTTTTGAACTCAACGTGTTTTAGGACTTCAGCTACGCGATGACTCAACTTTTTAAACTCTTGAGTGAGAAGATTAAAAGAAACAGAAACTGCATTGCAATTCATACTCCAGAATAGAAACTGAAGAAAAGGAAAGTGTTCTTCCTGGTGTGGCCATACACGATGTATAGAAACGTGACTACACAAGCGAATATCCAGCACCACACAATACCTGCAGCTGAATGATAGCTTTATTATTATTTACATGCATTATATGGTGTATTTATTTACTAAGAGTATTAGTGGGCATTTTACTCGAGTATGAGCCTAGTTTTTCAGTACATTATTTTGAGCTGAAAGTGCCACCCTCGGCTTATACTCCAGTCATTGTCCTGTATGAAGTTATCCCAGGTTTTTTTTTCAGGTGAAATTAGGCTCCTCGGCTTATACTCGAGTATATACGCTAGACACCAAAAAGTGGAGGGCAGATTGTGAACCATTTACTGACTTGAGTTTACTGTTTTCCTTAAGTGGATTATATTACGCTGGTTGATCATGGGTACAAATATACATTTGGAGTGTTAATGCTTCATATCTAAGCATGCCATAATATTGATAATCGATGCTCCAATGGATACACTGCCCCATTCATAACAGACCCAGGAAAATACCCGATACGGGGATAGAACCACTGTGTCCAAATCCAACACCACTCAAGACACATGACCCACATGTAAGTTTACCCTGTAAATGGAGACCTTCTCCCCCCAATGATTCCTCCAGCTCTCCTCTGCTTATTTATAGCTGCGTTTGATTTCTTATGTGGAACCGCGATTTCAGGAATGAAGCCGTATATTGTTAAACCAGAAAAAGCCCCTAAAACGATTTCCATCGACACTTACTTCATCAGAAGCGGAAAGCAGACACTGAACTGCAGCCTGTTTCTTCATTTCTTCCATGGACAGATCAGAGCTCTTTTTCTTGCCTTTTCCCCCTTTCTTGCAAGCTCCCTTTTCCCAGCCCAAAAAGATGTCATTTTCCTGCATCCAGAGGCACAAAAAAAGAAAGCTTAAATAAAACAAAAACCAGACCCAAAGCATAAAGACGTTTTGTTTGTTCAGAGACTTATTTGTGCATCATAAAAAAATACCACCCAAAAACTGCAACATTAAACAACTAGAAACTCATTCAGAGGTGTATGGTCCAATATGTTATAAAGGGGCCGATTCAATCCCCATTCGCGAAGTTTTCTGCCTTACGCAAATAGCGTAAGGCAGAAAATCTCGCGGTTTTTTCGTTCGCACCTCATAGAGGCGCGTACAAAAATCTGCGAGGTTTCAGTCCCGTAATAGACGGGAAAAAGCACACTTCGCGTTTCTTCCCGTGGGATTGAATCGGCCCCATAGTGCTATATGGTGTACAGCAACCAGGTACCAGCACTCGTGTGGCAGCGTCCCCATCTCTACTGCAGCACACTTATAACTGGACTATGGATAGAACTTTGTGATCTCAGCTGTCCATCCAGAGCCGTATATATTTACTATATCCTCCTATGGATGGTGACCTATATGGAGCATCATGGATAATATGATTGACAGAGGACTCCCATAAAGTTTAAATAATTGCAGGACCCCCAAAACTATAACGATAATGGACGGTTTGCTGATGACAATTATGTCCTGTTTTAAATTTTTTTATGGATGGAATTACATGGAATTTATTGTGACATTTGTGAAATAAAATTTGGATTTTCTAACTTTCTATCAGATTCAAGTGCTGGCACCTGGTTTCGAGATATTTACCTGTAGTACTGAGCACCATCAATTGTGAAGAAAATGGGTGCGGACTCAATGGCTATATGACAATTTTCTGTATAGAGATATAGAGAGATAGAAAGAGAGAGAGATATAGAAAGAGAGATATAGAGATAGATGTGTATATATAGTACTAGATTCAGACTTTAAGCACTATTGACTTACTTAAGAGTGGTTAAAACCATGTTGAATTGCAGGGGAGATACATTTCATTACAGTGTTCCCTGATAATAAGACCTACCCTGATAATAAGCCCTATCCCATTTTACAGTAAACTGTCTAAAGTAAGACCTCCCCTGAAATTAAGCATTAGAGTTGAGAGATGATGTTTCCAGCACAAGTGTAATAACAGTGTAACAGTAACGCTGGTCAGTATCTGTGTGCAACATGCAACAGTAAAGTATTCTCCCTGCATGCACACACTGACATTCATTTTACCTCCCCTGCAATTCATGATGGTTTTACCCACTCTTGCGTAAGTTGTGAGTAAATCAATAGTGCCTAAAGTCTGGATCTGGTCCATTGAAGTGTATATACGCTTTCGAGGAAACTTAAAACCCTCCACATAAAGATACACACCTGTTCCTGAAGGTCATAGTCATAGCTATCATGCAGCAGCAGACTTAAGACGTATCTAGTGTAAATCATGGCATCAATGCCACATTTCTCCAGCTCTTGCCCCAGCCAGGTCTGGACTGGGTCTAGAGCACGAAGCATCGACATTTTGGTGACTGAAACAGGGCCAGGAAATGAGCTTAAGGTGCCTTCCGATGGTAAGCCATCCACAACTGTACAGATAGGGCGCATGAATCTAGGTCGTTGGCATTGCTAGAACATGAAGCATCTTTGTCAGGACGTTCCTTAGAAGGTGGAGAGGATCTTCATTCCAGAGATCTGGGCAAATTCTGTAAATCCAGGAAGATCATTTATCATTGTTAGTCTTCAAGAGACTTGTTTCTCAGGCGCAACTGAAGAAATACATCTTATTACACGCGGGTGGATCTCATCTCTTCCTGATTCACATTGATAGAAGGATAACCTCTGACAGAACCTGAAACATATAACCAGGACGTTAGTCATTCTATGTATGTATCACAGGGTGCAATACCTTATTCTAAATGATCTACAAGATAAATTCCCTGTAAAGAGTTTATTACAATATTTCTAATGAGGATAGATCAGCCTTTACCCCAACATACATAGCTAGTATACACAGTCACAGCTAATCTAAACACTACATAGAAGGGTAGGAGGACAAGCCGGAGAGAGCTTATATGTAATTATGGTTATATAAATAGCACGTGTAACCTGTATATGGGTCACAGGGGAATCTGGAAGCAAGACAATAGCTATCCCCATATACATGCCTTGCTGCATGTTACAGCCATCGTCATATGCTTATAATTACAATTCACTGTTTATTGAGCGACATGATGGTACTTCAGACAGTACTGCTGTTCAACAGTGACCTCTACTCAGCGCCTCAAGACAAATCAATGTATAATCTAATTAAACTCGGCCCCAACATGAACCCTGAGCACAGACCTATTAGACAAAAACATCATTTAAATCAACATATATTGCAATTAGACGTATACAGCTTCACAGCATTAACATACAATTAGACATATACAGCTTCACAGCGTTTAAATAAAAGAACAGAAACGCCATTAACACAACTGCACGACATCTTCTCTAAGAGGAAAGCAGCACATCAAGGGTTAACCCTAAACATGTCAGTTTATGCAACTTCTCGAGGTGGTATCACATGCTACTGCATACACTGTAAACACAACTAAACACTGCACTATACAGAAGATCCGGGACAAAGGACAAAGACACAAACCCTACAATAATGATCAGGAATCTTATCTTTCCATAAAAACCCCGGATCTGGATTGCGGGAAGATGGGAGTGAAGCCTCTGTCATTGTCACTGCTGCACTCCTGCATGGCACGCTATCCCGTGTGCAATACTATCTATTATCCTAATATGTAACCATGTCACCATTCAATACAATTACCAGAAAACGTGCCAAATCAGACAGCTAAAGGTGAACAAGGGAACCAGACATTCTGGTGCAGCGGAAATGAAACTGTGCATGGAGAACATCCCTGTCCTAATCTTAATATGTTCTACTGCAAATAAATGTGAATAATGCAAATGAATGTGTGTTTAGACACAGACCAATGGGAGTAACAAAGCAGCCAACATGACACGTATCAAATATATATATATATATATTTATACATACAGAATACAGGTACATTTCTTGTTAAATTAGAACGGATTATACGCCCTATAGGTGTTGATATCTAAATATATAAGCGCTGTGTTTGACAAATCCCAGGAGCCAAGTTTCCATGTCGACCACATACATTTATCCGCTCATCCTGCTGGGACAGTCAGCATTGCACAGCAGTGTCATGCAGCCAGCAGTTCCAGTGCGCAGTATGGATAGGAGCCATGGGAAGAGTGGTGACCCACGTGCTGTAATGTCTGAGCCTGGCAGCCCCAGCTGGAGGGGACGTCACATGTGTCACATCTATGTCACTGAGCACTTTCTTCCACCTTATAAAGGTGATGCCCTGAGACACAGCCGCTGTGTATCACCTTCCTGCATTCTCCTTTGCATTGTCTTTACTATCTTACACTATGCACCATTGTGTGCTCACATGGCTCTATCTCTCCATGTACAGCGCTGCAGGTACCATGCGACACCTTATAACTCAGTTTAATCACCATTTACAATGAATAAATGGCAGAACACGTGCATAGTGTCACAGAGGAGCAAGGGATACACAATCATGTATTTGCTCGGCTTTTACACGAGACACTATACACAGAATGATTTCCTGACACTACACCAGCTGCTGCGCTGCAATCTCAGACAATAGAGGCTGCCTCCCCCCAGTGTACAAGTGGCTATGGTACATCTCCTTTGTCACTACAGCAGCGGCTCACCTCACATGAACCCTGTGTATCCTATAGAGAGTGCAGC
>JABWIB010007561.1:0-20146 GCA_016617825.1 Platyplectrum ornatum
GCCCGGATAAACAATATTTAGTAAATAAATAATATATTCAAACAATAAATGAATAATCATGTTTATTTAAAGCAAAAAAAAAAATCTCCGACAAAATGGCGCCGTTAACCGGACACTAAGCCCGAGCGTCTCTACGTAATTGTCTCGCGAGNTTTCTCAGGACGCGATCGCGTAACGTGGTGACGTAACCTGTGTCGTTGCTGCTGGNGCTCTCGCGGTGGCTGCTGGGTAGTAAGTTGGCGGCCCGCTCTTGTGCTGCTCAGCGTGCACCGTCTCTCGCATCTGTTTCCTGGCCAGCGGGCGTAATGGCGACTGCAGCAGCCACAGGCGTTGTCGGGGTGACCAGCGGGTCGAGTCGCAAGCGGCTCCTGAGGGAGGAAGACATGACGAAAGTGGAGTTCGAGACCAGCGAGGAGGTGGATGTGACTCCCACCTTCGACACGATGGGGCTGCGGGAGGACCTGCTGCGAGGCATCTATGCATATGGTGAGGCCGGGGCCCAGGGGAGAGGGGTCTGTGGTGTGGAGCCAGACCCGCCATCCGCGCCATTGTCCTGTACTGTCCACACTGGAGAGATACACCCGTCCTGACCCGGGGTATTCCCTCCATTATATCATCATTCCCGGCCACTCTCACATACCTCTATACATACACAGGCGCTGCAGTGTAATATAGTGTGCCTGCACACCACTGTGGCTCAGTGAATAGCACATGTACCTCACAACGCTAAACAGGCCCTTATCTGTGTGGAGTTTGTATGTTCTCACTGTCTCTCCTCCCATATAACACAAATATACCCGTAGGTTAATTGGTAGTTGACCCATTACTCTCTAGTGTATGTGTAATTGCCCCTATTTATCTATCCCCAATATCCCTTAGACTGTAGCTTGCAGACAGGGCCCCTCCCCACCCATCCTGTCTGTGTTCCCCATTGTATGANGCTNCGGACANTNAAGNGATGATTATAAATACATGGTATGTGGTGTTGTGTATATGTAACCCCACATGATGGATATCACACACATTGTAGTCCATTTNCTTAATTGTCTCTTCAATTGTTTTCTAAATGTAACAATAAATATTCTCTTTCACAGCACAGTGTGTTATACTAATGTACAATAATATATAACTAATAATCCCTTATCCAGATGTCCATAATCTGTGTAACTGGTGAGCTGTATACCTTTGCCGATGCTGGGACCTTACACAGTGATCACACTATTGTCACAGAGCGGAGTTGTGTTGTGTTCTGCCCATAANTCATCTGTCCTGACGTGGCCTTTATACTGCATTGGATGTATTGTGTGCTGCCCCAGTCTGGTTTATTAATGATTTTGCTGTAGCACTCTGTTATAAGGTCTATCGTAAGTGTTTTGGTCAAAGTGCTGACGTTTATTTTGGTTTGATTACAGGATTTGAGAAACCGTCAGCTATTCAACAGAGAGCCATCAAACAGATCATTAAAGGGAGAGACGTAATAGCACAGTAAGTATTACATGTTATTGGCTGTGTGGTCAGGTGTGTGTGTACATCCATTATGTAGCGCAGGGGCCAGGAGGAGACGCAGACCGTCATATAGCGCGAGGGTCAGGGGGAGACATTCTGCCCTTTGAGTTTAACTACTTCCACTAATGACTATTCATACCTTGAAATGCTAAATTGGGTATAGTGTTCTATNTACTGCNGGATTGGTAAAGTGGGGATNTTGCCCATAGCAACCAATCAGATTTGAGCGCACATTCTCCAGTATGTAAAATGAAACTGAGCTTGAGTTTGATTGGTTGCTATGGGCAACNTCCCCACTTTTCTAATTCCGCAGTTTAGGCCCAGAGGTTTGTTGGAACCATACTGCCTGCAGCTTCCTTTAGTGGTTTCATATGTCTGCTTTATTAGTATACTGTAACACATAATGTTCCCAATATGGTGAGTGAGCCAGTTATATATTCCCAGTTTTTACTAAATCTGATAAGTGAAATAACTTTTATTTCTCACGCTGGTTTCTAACATGAATTTACCTATAAAGAACGTGTCATTGTTTGTATTGCTAATGGTTCTGCCTTTCCTTCATTTCAGGTCACAGTCTGGTACCGGCAAAACAGCGACGTTTTGTGTGTCTGTTCTCCAGTGTTTGGATATTCAGGTAATTTACAGATGGCGTTGACCATTTCATGTTTTGTAGGTAAAGGTTACTGAAATATAATCTTTCTGTAAATATATATAACAGACTGCTAATTATTCACAGCATAAGTTAAAGTTATGTTAAAAGTATGGGAACAATCAAGTACAATCAGGAGTCTATTTGTCTTTTTCTGTTGTATAAGTATAAAAGACGTCCATATGATGGATATAATGGATTGGGTTGTGGATCTGCCAGGCTATATTTCAAATGGCAACATTGCATAACATTGGTTAGTGCTCTGGTTGTAGTGAGAAGAATGTAGACATTTGTAATAAAAATAACTATATATTACTGTTACGTATTCACCATCACCATGAGCTTCTGTAAAAATTGAAAGGGTTGGCAGTAGGTTGTTAAGATACGTGATGTACAGCCAAATCCTTAGGAGACACTGTATTTGTTGTGTTATTGATATGAATACGTTTACTGTATTGGTTACAGGTCCGTGAAACACAGGCATTAATTTTGGCACCAACCAGAGAATTGGCTGGCCAGATACAGAAGGTAAGCAGTGTAGATATAGAATGACCTGAATAGATTGCAGATGATCTTATTTCTCTAATGGTGTCAAATATTTCTGTGTCACAGGTGCTGCTTGCTCTTGGCGACTATATGAATGTGCAATGCCACGCTTGTATTGGTGGAACAAACGTTGGGGAGGATATCAGAAAGCTGGATTATGGGCAGCATGTGGTTGCTGGCACACCAGGACGTGTCTTTGGTAAAACTATAGGCTGCTTTACATTTCACTTTTATAAAATATTGGCGTTTCAATTGGAAGTCTGTGGCGTTCTGATTAATGCAATGTCTGTCTGCTTGTTCTGTACAGACATGATTCGTCGCAGGAGCTTAAGAACGCGCGCCATTAAGATGCTCGTGTTGGATGAAGCAGACGAGATGCTGAACAAAGGTATTNTATAAGCATTGTTTATCCTTATAATATAGTACATTGCAGGTGATGTTTTTATTGGTTAATCTTGGTCTCTTGTCCTCTATTCATTTCTTGTTGTAGGTTTTAAAGAACAGATTTATGATGTGTACAGATATCTGCCTCCAGCAACACAGGTTTGCCTGATCAGTGCCACACTGCCTCATGAGATCCTGGAAATGACCAACAAGTTCATGACTGATCCCATCCGTATCCTGGTGAAACGGTAATTTATCCAATTATTCATAGGACTCTAATTCGTCTTATGATATCTCCTACGTGTGTAAATGATTGTAACCCTCACGTATCTTAGCAGTGCTGTGTAACTCTGATATAGGCATGTTGCTTATGTAATGCTGTGTATCTCTCTCCAGTGATGAGTTGACGTTGGAGGGCATTAAGCAGTTTTTCGTGGCAGTTGAGAGGGAAGAATGGAAGTTTGACACGTTATGTGATTTGTATGATACCCTCACAATTACACAGGCCGTCATCTTCTGCAACACAAAGAGAAAGGTACATTATTATAATTGCCACTTGTGCCTTTATTGTGTTCTATGTGTCTTAAGTCATAAGGCATTTTTTAATATCATTTAGTTTTTTGCTTTTTATTTTTAAACCCATAAATGTTTGTCATTAGGTTGATTGGCTGACTGAGAAAATGAGGGAGGCCAACTTTACAGTGTCTTCAATGCATGGGGATATGCCTCAGAAGGAAAGGGAGTCCATCATGAAGGAGTTCCGCTCTGGAGCAAGGTGAGCATTTATATATACACGGTCTTTGGCACTGAGCTCAGTGAGGTGGCTGTTAATGATTTGAGGTCCTGTGATTGGGAAGCACTAATGCTCTGGTTCTCTGCAGTGGTGAGGGGCGTACTCTGTTTTTTAGGCTCAGCTCTATGTAAAAGAAGCTGAATATCTTTGGCATCTTTTAAATCGTGATCAATATCTCTTTCCTCAACCTTTTCTTCTTGGAAGACAATCATGTTTTCTGGAGGGCAACTTACCTACATTAACTTCCTCCTGGGCCATTGCCTGCCATATATTTGTGTAGAACACATAGCATGCATTGTTTGAGGGTTTACTGCATGGCTTAATCAAGTTTTTAACATATGTGGTATTCTCCTAATTCATCTTCTGATCTTACCGATACTAAAGCAGAAATATGCACATTAAAAATAAACTTGTGGTGGTTTTATTTTTGGCTGTTAATGACGTGTGCAACAATAGTTTCTCAGAGGGGCGCTGCACGTCATATGCCTTAGACTCGGCCAAGCTGCAGGGAGACCTTACATTAGATCTGCAGCATTACCTGTTAGGAAATCTCCTTGCAGCTCCTCGGAGACTAGTGCAGGTCAGCTCACTGCAAGGAGGGTGCGACCATCATTATTGCCACTAGACTATTCTATGCCTTTATGCGTTGTTGAAAGACTCTTTGGGTGCTTCAGGGTTTATCCAGCTGCTATCTGTCCTTCCCATAAACTAGTGGTTGTTAATAAGATAAAGCTGTATCGGACAAAATGATTTCATCAATTCACATGTATTAAACATAATGGATTAGCTCATCTTGATACACCATAATAGTAATAGTGCATTGTTATCTGTAGAGGTGTTTAATGCTGTAGTATAAAATATTACTTGGAGACGCACATGAATATATGAAAGCCTAACCTTCTGCACTACTCTCTGCAGTCGAGTACTCATTTCCACTGATGTGTGGGCCAGAGGTCTGGATGTTCCACAGGTTTCCCTGATTATTAATTATGATCTTCCCAACAACAGAGAGTTGTACATCCACCGGTAAGTGACCACATAATCTGTAGTGATTACCTATCTAGCAGATGTCTACAGGATGTCTTAAGCAATGCGTTTGTCCTTTCTGCCCTCCCGTAGCATTGGTCGTTCAGGACGTTACGGAAGAAAAGGTGTGGCTATTAACTTTGTAAAGAACGATGACATCCGTATCTTGCGAGATATCGAGCAGTACTACTCTACTCAGATTGATGAAATGCCTATGAATGGTAAGTGCTGTTGTTTGAATATTGGCCTTTTAGACCATATTTTGGTATGTAACTTGGCAATGCTTAATAGCTACTGCAGGGTGTTTGATCGTCTGAGTGATGGTTTAAAATAGTGTTCATTAGATTCCATCAGTTTATAGCATATCTCACTCTGTAACTCTGTGTATCTTGTCATTTACATGAGATCTTGTACATTGGAGATAGTGGATGAAACAAAACCAATATATAGTCATAAAATGTCTGGTGTTTAGGCTCAGGCCACCTATTAGTACTTGTGTTACATAAGGGGATAAATGCAGAGTCTGCACCCCTGGCATTTCAGTGTAAGTGTAACAGGATCAGCCCCAGTGTCTTTAATACATGATTGGTAAGATCATAAATGTACATGACGTTGTCTTTTGTTTCCTTCCACAGTTGCGGATTTGATTTGAGTGGACATTATTTATAGAAGGACTATCTGGAGCAATCAACACTTATGTTTTATCGAGTCTGGTTTCATTTGCAAAACAACTTTTATTATTGTGAGCGTTTTAATTTTTTCCTTTCTTTAATGAGGTAAACTGTTATAAACCACTGTAAATACTGCATTTGGTGACTTTTCAATAAAAAAATACAAACCCATCTCACATTCTTCTTGGTCAACTAGTTTTATTGTGATGTTAAATCAGAAAAAGTATAGTGGTTCTCAGGATTTGTAGGCAGTTTCTGTGAAGGAGCTCTGGCACCTGTTACTTTAACCAGCATGCTGAGTGGATTGTATGAACAATAAGATATATAGGTCAGCTGCTATATAAACTCAAAACAGATTGTTATTATTTAATGTGGTACTGTATAAAGTGCCTGCTCTGTGACAGAAACATGTGATGGGGGTATATATAGTTGTGCATATATGCTGTAATGCCCTGACTGGTTATTACAGTGGATAGCAATAAACTTGGTCATACAATAAAGGTTCTAGCAATACAAAGCTACAGACACTAGGGGGAGATATTCTGCTAGGTCACAAGCAGTTTTATGCTAAGCTACTATGGTAATATGGAGCACACTGCACTGTTTTTTTACAACTAATTGAATATCCTTAGTAGACAAGTTAAATACTGATATTTACAGTAACACTAAACGCTCAAGTCACTGAGTAGTGTGCTGCCACACAGTGTTTTACTCTGTTCAAGGAGCATCTCTTGCTCAAACTGTGGTTGTGTGTTTGTATAACTGAGTACAATTTCCCATCTCCCTATGTGTATGGACCAACAATACTGTTGCCTGAATCGGCTTCTGATCGGATTTTTGTGTTAATGGAATAATGTCAAAGGATGAGAATTACAGCTGCCTGTAACTACTTGGTGTGTATGCATGAAATAACATGTTCAAGACTATTGGAACTATCTTCTGAGAAAAACTTTTCATTGTGCACATAGCATAACTTCACAACTTCCCTGACTTGATGGGACAGAGTTTTGGAGTAAGGGAAAAACCTAACATTGCACAAGTGGCTGCAATGCTCCTCAGCCTAGATAGATGCTCTAGCTGTTAAATGTAAAATTCTAACCAATTGGACAGGATTAGTCATTTTGACATATGGTAGGTCAGACTAACATTAGTAGGAGACTACATTCCAACAAAAATGACTGAGACTGATGTCTACATGCATGTATATCAGACTGTACTGTGAGATCTGTGTTAAGTACACATGCAGGTCACACGCTAGGACAATTGAAACAAAATCCACAATTATCTTGGATTGGGTTATAATTCACAATAGTGTGTGGGCAAGATTTCATTATTTTTTTAAATAAAGAAACCACCAGAATCACTATGGACCAATTATATGAATGTTAAAGATTCTGATTGAGATTTAAACCTTAGCAACAATTTTTTTAAACTGGTTGGGCTCTGCAGAACTCCAGACACCGATTGAAAAATGTGGGGAAAAACCTCAAACCACTTAGTCGCGGAGCAGAACATCCACAATCAACGGAGAAGAGGTGAGTATAAATGTGGAGAAAGGTCCTGTCCTGCTTGATGGGCTGGCAGGATGTCTGCCAATAAGAGCAGCACTTCCATTCCCATTCATATCCTCCCAGTGTGTGGGCCTGATCACAGGACCTTTCCCCAGGTGGAAGTAGTAACATTTATTGGCTCACAATGGCTGGGAGTGATAATCTTCTTAGTGTGTGGCCAGATCTTGGAAACTATTTGCAATTGCCTTTTAGAAAAGCTAAAGGGTTTGTTGATTGTTTCCTGTCTTCCCCACCACTTTACCCAATATGAATACAGTGGACTCCTCTTATAGTGTTGTCTGCTATGGCAGTTTCATATTCCTCTTATTAAACAGGCGTGTATTTCTCATCATATGTCATAGTTATGTAAATTATATGATTGGCTATAGCTTTCATTTTTAGATACATAAAATGCACAAAACATTAAGCCGAGTATAGTATTACTGCATATTGTCTAATACACACAAAGAAAAACACCACAAATTGCACAATATGCCATATATACAACAGATTTTAATTATACTCAAAATAAATTACAGGAAACTGCTTTAAATTTTCAACAGGACAAACAGATTCACAACAAATATGCTCTTTTTGTTCTCCACCCATTGGGTTGAGACAGCAGTGGTTCAAGGCAAGTAAATATCACAAATATATCAAAACGTCAGGTTGGTTGATGCATTCACACACTTACATGAGCCACGAATGGTCCCTGTGACGGGACTCCACTTAGCTTACCGCAGAACCGGAATTTGGCATGGACTACAAAAACTCGATACAAAATTGGTATTTATATTATTTATATATCATATACATGCCCTATCTGATCGTGTGTAGAAAAGAACTAATGCTGTACAGATGATCTGAACTTCTAGAACTGTACTCTCTGCTTCTGGATGGACTGGTTCCCGCCCCTATTCCCCAATAAAATTAAACATACAGTATATACATGAAGGCCGAAACAAAGAATCCACTGCCCCTCCTCTGATGCACCCACGTTATGGCAAGTTGGTGGATTTTAAACGAAACAAAAAAAAAAAGGCATTTTCATTTTTCCATAAAACAGCAAAAACATCCTTCCAGAAAGCCATATCTAATGATATACTGAGGGAAGGGAACATGTACACAGGGAATTAAAGGCAGTGAATCAACCAATACGTTTCTTTACAACCCAACAGCTATGATGTAGTAGTATGTCACAGATGCCATTCATGATATAACAGATTATAAATATTAAAATTACAAATTGACACTACATTCATTCTTTTAAAAGATCATTTGCTTTTTTTTTTCCAGAAAATGCCATTTTTCTAAAATAAGGGGAAGAAATGATTCTGATAATGGCAAGACTTGTAATAATTTAACCTCAATGTGCTTCGATGGCCACTGATGCATGAACAGATTAGATCTCTAGCGGGTTAAGGCTCTCCCATGACTGTCCTGACAGGTTGTGTAGCTTATCCACTGTGGGAAGAAAATATATGGCATTTTCATAAGCCGCTTTATACTATGCCTACAGTAGTAATTGTAAACTTTGGTTTATTTTGTGTTTGACAGTTTTTTGTATGGTATAAAACAAGCCTAGATTAAGGAAGGATGCCATTGAAGAGATGGATTGTCGGTCAGTCTGTCTTTAGCCCGGCCGCTTGAGTCACTTTTTCTGTAAGACCTGCCTTGATTGAGTTTCTCACAGTTCTCTTTATGTTATCCTCCATCAAGTTGTCACTCAGGGGCTTCAAAATCTGATGAGAACAAACGCAGAGAAAACAAAAAACAAAGTCAAAAAAGCGCACAATACATACAATGTACAAAACATACAATTCTATATATTTATTTATTATAGTGCTCTTACACTATAGTAACAATACTCGTGTGTGCATACTCTGAGCGCTGAAGTGCTCCTTTCATTAGCGATACATGTGAATATACTGATAGATGTCAGCGTAACCTGTGATTGCTAACACGCTGGGAATGTAAGCATGTAGCTACTGGACCTGTGTAGGACCCAGGAAATGTGTAGTGTTAAGCCTATTACAACAATCCTGCTAAGCGCTCCAGAGAAGAAAAGTCATTTGAGAAGCAGAGAAGGGTGAAAGTACGGTTTAGTTTTTCTTCTTGTTATTGTTCGATGACCTCCTTTGGCTCAGCGCTGAGNGAACAGCCCGGCGAGGCAGCCGACGTTTACAAACTTCATAGAGTTTGGAAAACACCTGGAATATGAAGTGCTTAATTAGGGACAAAACAAGTCACTAAAAAGGTGGGGATGGAGAATATATGAAACGTATGAAAGATGTGGAATTCAGACCTGAAATTCTACCCTTGGGATGAACATTAAGCAGGCCACACACACAAAACTTTATCGGACATTACTGTCCAATTACAATATAATTATAATTTCTTAATATTTAAAAAAAATAAATGAAACCACATAAAATGGGTCAAAAGTAGATAGATACTCAGTTTACAAAATACTGGTCAATCTGTGGGTGATGATGGGGATTTAAAAGAGTTTCCTGACCCACTGTTTCCAGGCCAGGAGCAGCAAGATCAATATTAGGATTTTGTTCACACTGGCCTTTGAATCAGTGACTCCAATATATGCATATTCCCACTGTATAGAAAAGCATCTGGAGAAATCAGGACTTCTCCATAGTTGTTATTTATATAGGCGTAATAAACTATCAAAGGCAAAATCCCCCATGTATATCAGAAGCATATCTGAAGTCATTGCTTGGCTTTAATAATCCATTGTATAAAAAATAAAAAAAATAAATTCCATAAAAATTAGGGATTACACCTATATACCAAAGTGGGTAAATATTCACTAACACATTTATTAGCAATAAGAAAAAAAAACTGAATAAGTCAATTAAATAGTTTATTGGTTTATTTTTACAAAATCATTAGATTCTGTATTCTTATGCTGCCAAGGAAAGGTATAAAAATGGCCACTGTTATACATAAATCTTATACCACAGGAATAATTTAGTATTTCAGGTCTGAATTCCACCCCGAGTTTTACACGATGATCCCTCACCTTCTTGGGACTCCTCTGTGCAGCGTAAGAAAGAGAGAGAAAGACAGGTAAAGTAAAGAGTGTTAGATGCAAAATGGTTATGGAAACTCAATTGATCCTGTACAGATCCAGTATAATGTATACAGTCCAGTACAACAAGAGATGGTAAATAGATTTTCTCTGTCCACTTTGAAACTGAGATCTAAAACTTATTAGGTAAAAATCCTCCGCAGGATGCAGTGGAGGCGAGACGTTTGCGATGAATGTGAATGTACAGGGGTGGGGGAAACAAAGTGACTGACTGAGCAGAGCTTGACCTACTCTTATGTAATAAAGGTGATCAGGAAGAGATTTCCTGTGTTCTGGTTCCATCATTGCAACTCAGTTAACCAGGGTAATGCTAACACTGCTCCTTTAACCAATAAAAGCACAAGGACCAAAGCAAAAAGGACATTGGGCATTCATTCAATTTCTGTATACTAGAACAGGGGTAGGTAAAGTGCAGTTCTCCAGCTGTTGGCAAACTACACATCCCAGGATTCTTTGTCAGGTATCAACAATGTCAATGCCATTGACTACCCTCTAGAATATAAAACATGGCACTAGAATATAAAACATGGCATATAAAGAAGAATGAATGAAGCTGGGTACATATCTGTGCATGCATACATGTGATGGGAAAACTCTGATCTGAGATCATCTTCATCTAATCATTTGCTGAAATACACTGTACATATGTCTTCTTACACATTACCCATCATCATGGCATCTGGGATTGTGATTTTCCTTCATAAGTCCATATCAAATGCAACATGTTTCATCTAAACACATAATGAGAATGGAAGCGCCCAGAATGACATGATAAAGCTAGGTACACCCTGCATTTATTATACAGGGCACCATGTTTTACCATCTTGTTCACCAGTGTGAAAGGCTTTGTGCTTATTCACCTGTATTCTATGAGCGGTTGTAAACATGTGACTGGTTGTACGGTATAAACAGAAATTCTTAATAAGTAACTTAACATAAACCTACCATGGAATGGAATGATTATTAATGAAGCAGCACTACATATAACACACCCCCCTATATAAAAATGTAGAAACTACATCCCTTGTCTGGACTTCCCAGTCAGTGTTAATATCATTGTCACTATAGGATAGTCTATAACTTATGAGCATGGAAGAATTTGAAGAACAATTGAATAATGTATGATATTAAATAAATTAGCTTGATACATGGATAGAACACTTTTCCCAATTCCCTTAATATACAGAAACATGGAACAGGATCATTTAAATAAATAGAAAGAAAAATACGTTTCAAAAAGGAAAAAAAACAGTAACCCTGTGAGTACATTCAGAAACGAGAGTTATGTAACCTTAACACTGGTTATGACAAGTGTTTGTGTGTCTATGTAACATGCCATGTTACTATAAAAATCACAGGGAAGGGAGGGGAGGGGAGTTAGCTGGATTTCTTTGTGACTGAGTGAACTCCACCTAAACACTGTGTAATGGAACAACTGTACACAGAGATGCAATTGGAGATACCAACCTGCTCCCATATTACTTCAGCAATTTGATCTATTACGACTCCCAATTCCCGAAACTCTCCTGAGTACTTGACGTAAGCCCAGGTGCAGAAAGACAGTAATGCCAATCCCATGACCAGGTTACAAATGTTTGCTATAGAGTTCAGGCCAATGAAACCAGTCAGCCCTGAGATAATGTACATTGCAAACATGACTGCAAACAAAGTGGCCGGGGTTCGGGCAGCATAGAAGATATTTTTGCCATCGTTGTGTTTCATGAAGTGTGCATAGGTTTCGTCTATCTCCTCCTCCAGCTTCTCCTGGTATCTGCGGCAGAAGTCCTCCCCTCCCATCTTCTTCACAGAACAGAACTGCTTTATACATGCTTCTTTTACATCCAGGTGCTTCCTTTCGAGGTCCGCTGGTGCGATGTATGGCTTGTCTCCCCCACAGACCTGTCAGGAACAGCACAGTCATTTCATTTATTACCTTATAATTATATCAACATTAGAATGTTCGTTATACAAAAGGTCTTCCATATGGACTGACTGGAAGCTGCACTGGACAGAGAACTGGTGGGACAGTGCTTCTTATCATATAGATACTCTTGACTGATACTCATCACTGTTAAATGGCAACTGTATATCACTTTCACCCACNCCAATTGGTTTATAATCTGAAAATTGATTGACTTGCTCATCCAAGTAGCTGCATTCAGGACAACTCACCTGCTCCATGTTTTTACTGTAGGTGTCTTTAGCGCCAGCAACAGCAGCCAGGTTATTAGCTTCTGCTGTTGCCTGCAGGAGAGAAAAGAAAAAAATATAAATTATATGATATAAATGTCATTTATATATCACATCTGGTTCAGTAAGAAAAATGCATGTGTTCAGAATTACCTGGAGCATAGATTTGGGATGGGGAAGCTCTTCTCCTTGATAGATTTTGATGTACGCCTAGCATAAAAGCAAAAGGAGTAAGAAATGCAATGCAGCATAGAAGGAACACATACACAGACCACAAGTGTAACAGTACAGGCCTGACGCCAGGGACAGGGACCAGGCCTGCTGTATGCATCTTTTGATGACATTAAGTCACGAAGTAGTCGTGAATTTCAAACTTTCATTTTAGACATTAAACCCCTTAACAAAAGAAGTAGTATAAACAGATCAACAACCTTCTCCCCCATCTAGTTTCACATTTACACTCGTGGATGTGTGTAATGGTTAGGTTTTCACTAGGGTGACATGCAACAGTTTTGCATTTTGCATGAAGTGTTATTAAAACAATCTTGTTCAGGTACAGGATATTTGCTATATAAACACAGAAAGCTTTTTTCTCTCCATCATTTCAGAACATGATCCAGAGTTCAGCAGGCAGAATATATACTGTATATATACACATATATATACACACACACACACAAAAACTAACACACACGGTAAATAGTGATCTACAAATTTTCTAGGTTTGAATACAAAAAAAACTAAACCTTTCCCAAACACACGTACCTTGAAGTACTCCAGGAGATCTCGACAAGTCACCTTGGAGCCTCCAATTTCTTTTTCTACCAAGTTCTCTGGAGCAAGCAGCAGCGGCACCAGCTTTCTCAGTTCATTTTTAAACTCGTCATCTATGTCTGATGGTATGAGAAGGAATGAGAATTATGAAAAAAATATATTTATAATTGCATATTTAACGAACATTTTTAAGTTTTTCATATAATAAATATGATGCATTAAAAGCATTAGAACTTGCCTATTAATCTGCCATCAAAATATGGATTGGTAGCAACTTTCAGCCCAGGATGTGGTAAGAGGAAGCAGCCAATGTTGGTAAAACAAGAGTGTATATGCTTCCTGACATTTTGTAACTCTTCATGTTGGTTCTGTTTTACCTGCCGGACAAAGAAGAATGATCTGCAATGTTTTAAGGGAAATGAAACTATAAATGTTACTACCACTAATACAATGAAAACAAAAATAATAAAGAAATAACCCAAAGCGCACACAGAACAAACACACAATGAAACCTCCCCAAAACTCCACATCACCCTTAACTGCTCCAACAATACTTATTCCTTAGGGTCTACAATGTAAGTGTTAGGAAAGCAAAACTATAGATTCTTTTTATTCATATTAAAGTGTATACACATACATACAAAACGTCATGGCTTATGTTTCCTTTATTTTATTTATTTTTTTACCTGCAAACGTTTTTCTAAAAACATATGTCCGCCTTCTAAACCGTATGGGTGTTCATAGGGATAGCTCCAATCTCTGATTAAAAACATAAGGGTCTGGAAAAAACAAAAACACACAATGCCATTAGACTGTAAACAGACCAGTGACGGAAAGGATTCTCTTTAAAGCAAGAGATGAAATGTAATCATTATGTAAGGACATAGCTATGAGAACGGAGTGATCAAGGTCATGTTTCATGTTACACACTGAACACAGAAGCACTCCACTTCAGTGGCCTCAGAATATGCAAAGCATTTTACTGCAAGCACCAGACTTAAATCACTGAAACCGTGCCAACACATAGGCAATCATATTCCAAAAACAGTTTCAATGTCTCGTCCATATGCAATTGATCTCGGTTATCATTCAACAAAGGCAGCAGCATATTGTACATATACCTGCACCCTGGAGGGAAAGTTTCCCCTCATAACATAATACATTACATGCAAAATCTAAATACATGTTTTGTTTGAGGACTTCNGTCTCCTTGACGACATAACCATTAAAACAGTTAAAAGGTAAAGAGCTTGTCCTTCCAGCACTGACGGAAATATGCAGAGCAAAGAACACCTGTCCTATTACCATATCACATTAAGGAAGCTTAATGATAGTCTACATATAAGTAGAAGGTGAATGGATGTATCTTATGGAACCATTGCATTTATCATTTATACAGTTTACATTGTCGTTTTAAANAATGTGCTGTGCTCCCTCATTAACTTGTGCAGCAACAGCAGTACACCCTGCTCCCTCTACAGGCTGTTGTCATTTCTCTTCAACAAGTCATATTACACACTGTCCTATCCAGGTACAGCTGACGACGGGTAACCCAAATATAGTATTAAAAAACGTGTTTGCAAATGTGTTTGCTCACCTGAGCAGAGTTCATTTGGGTAATGTGCCTCATATGAATATGCTCAAGCTAAAGACAGTGCAACTACCATAGTGAACCAGAAGACTGTGCAACTACCATAGACTACCATAAAAATATTCCAGGGCCTAAGTTTACTAAACTGCGGGATTGGAAAACGGAGGATGGTGCCCNCAACAACCAATCAAATTAGAGCTCACAGTATGTAAAATTAAACAGAGATAGAACCTGGTTGTGCATTACAATGCTCTCAGTGTAAATTTAGGCCCAGGTCTTTGGATTGACAACACCATTAGGAAAGAAATGGACAGCCTGCCCGAAACCAGGCCCTGCTTACCAAGACTAGAAGTAGATTTCAGCCCCGCAGCAATGCCTACACTATTTACCTGGAAGGGTTTTTTGTAGATTTCTTCCATTGCAAGACGTCCATACTCTGTAAAAAGCTGGAAAACCAGTTGAGAAAGTCAATAATTTACAGTATCCAAATATACAAGATTCCCTATGGGTTCTAGAANAGAGTATATTGGCTCTTTCCCTTTGTTAAATATTTATAGCATCACTTGATGTGGAAACATTGTACCACAGGTACTTCTCAACTTATTGGAATACATCTTATTAAATAGGAAACAAACNAGCAAAACAATTGAAACATTGTGGGACATGTGAAATGAAAGATTATTCTCAGCTAATTATCACAAAATGGCAACAATACACTGAATGACCCAAATCAGCACATGCTTATGGTCTCTTATTGNTTATTAAATAAGTTATATAGCTTANTGCTTATATTAAGACAGATATAGTCTAAAGTGGAAGGGTAAGAAGAATAATACCTTTATACCTTGTGGCTGCTGAGGTTCAATAACAAATTGAGGGGAAAACTTCTATATATTTAGATTTTATATTCTACATTCTCTTGTCCTATTAAAACAACCTATTTCACAGGTCAGGGATTTACAAAGATTTATAACCATATCATCTGTTGCCCTGGTCTCTCAGCAACAGATACATTTTCTGTATTACAGGCAACTGTAACAAAATCATTTCCCATTTTTTAAGTTTATGAGTAAAATAGTGTGATGACTATTTAAGTAAAGACAGAAATACTTCAGATTGACATGAAATCTTGTGTTGCTCCTATACAAGTAGTAACATTGTGCTTCTAAGAAACACTTGCAACGTGCCACCATGTCAGAAAAGACATTTCGTGGCACCCCAGGGAGCCTAGGCACACAGTTTGGGAACCAGTGTCATTAAATAAAATTTGTTTTTCCTAACGTGGCTGTCTGTTTAATTATAGAGGGATGTGTGGTGGTGAAGTGTGCAGTAATGCTTATTTTGATAGAAGAAGAAACCATCGCTTGGTACAAATCAATTTGTATTTAATATACGGTTTTAGAAAATAAACAGCCACAAATGAGAAGTTCACCTGTAAATGCTGCAGATCATCTTCTTGAATGTTCTGAGATAAATTATACACCTAGAGGTCACAGAAAAAACAAACAATTCGTTAAGTGACATTTCACTTAATTAGGTAGCAAGAAGAGAAGTGATTTATTTTATAGGATCCATCAGGACTGCAAAAAAAATAAATAAATAAAAAAAGCCCATACAATATGAGGATATACATACATTTTTGAGGGGTGGTGACACGCGTGACATTGTGTACAAAATAAAGGAATGGCATATGAAAGTATCTTAAAATGCAGAAATACCTGAACAGAACTGGTCATTGTGCTTAAGGCAAAAACCGTTGCACAATCTTTGATTGTTGACTGGCTGTCGAAGGCTCCCTGAGTGTCCATAAGAAGAACTGCAACCTACAGAAAACACAAATCACATGGATATCAGAAAATGATAAAAACCATAATAAAAAGGTTAAATCACAACAGAAAAAGAATGCATGTAGCCATATTCCTCTAACCTGCACAAGAAATATTAGGATTACTGTGCAGCCCTCACTCAATCCACAGCAGCCCTTGAAATAAAAACAGAAGCCATTTATCTTCTAAAGCTGGCCATACACTAAGATAAATTGTTTCAAACGAAAGATTTTTCAAGAGTGGGCAAAACCATTTTGCATTGCAGGGGAGGTAAAATNAATGTCAGTGTTTGCATGCAGGGAGAATACTTTATTGTTGCATGTTGCACACAGATACTGACCAGCGTTACTGTTACACAGTTATTAGAGTTGTGCTAGAACCATCATCTCTCACCTGTAATACTGATTGCAATTAATTAAATTTGCCTCCCCCGCAATTCAACATGGTTTTGCCCACTTTTGAAGAAAAACTTTCGATTTGAACAATTTATCTTACCGTGTGTACCTAGCTTATGGCCAGCTTAAGATCGACCCAAACTTATTAGATTAACTGTGTGTTCAGGGAACATTAGGTTGTTGCATACATTTATATAAATGGTTTCTAATGTAGAAGCAAAATAGAAAATCATCTGATGTCTACCATGTTAGACTGTCAGGGCAATCTCTACAGTCAAACTACTTCAGGATTTGAACCAAATACTTAATGTGATTAAGGGTTGCCAAGTGGAGTTCCTAAAGCTTGTCATAATAATGTATGGGGTGCTTCATATTGCAACCAGTATGAGAAGTGAAAACAGCTTGCTATAATAGCCTGTTTGTGAATATGCACATATGGAAGAAGATTATAGATTCCAGATATTAAAATATATTACACATGCTAAATGTATTGTGTAGTAATAAAGTGTTATATTCAGAGCACAGACAACAGGGTGACAAGTGCAGAGGGTTAACTTATCAGAGTTCTTCCAGCAGTTAACTGCTAAATTAGTGGTGTCAGCTGTATTGTTAATGCAACAGGCTGTTATCGCTGTAGAATTATGGGAGAAGTCAATAATAGCATAGGAAAACATAGTACCAGATAATATTGCATTATTCCATAATGGCCAGAATGTAAAACATGGAAAGCAATTATTAATACAAAATTTTTACTGCATTGAGATTCCTAAAAAGAGATATAGAATAAAGATCTATATTATATAAGATTTAGAAGTCCATTGAGGTGTAATTTAAACAACAATCAACTAAATCCAGAATGCATGTCCTGCTACAGATAGGATTACAGCACATGNAAGGGTGTGATAAGCATCCTCCGTACTATTCCTACTTTCATATCATCCACATTTCACATGAAGACTGTTTTAAAAGGGTTCTTGGATCATAAGTCCATATAAGTGACAGAAGTGGTCTCTACCCACANGAAAAGGATGGTTCTAGAACTTGAAAAGCTGTCACTACTATCAGAGCTCAAAGTGCTGTAGAACTGTAAGAATACATCCAGCCCTATGGATACTCAAAGCCAACTTCAAAATATACACATTTAAAAATGTTGGTTAAATATCAACAAGGGCAGAACGACNGATCCACAAAGCAGAACAAATGTTTTGGAATAGAAGGCGCGTAGGAAAAATAGCCCCTTAATCTAATATANATATTTCTACATCTTATCTATATCTAGTATCAGTTTGTATTTTAAGTTATTTTACCATTTATGCTGCCATCCACATANCATAACTACAGATTTGTACAGAACAGTTCCAAGAAAGCACAAATGACACACATCTACTGTGCAAGAGCTAGGTGTTGTCAGAAGAAAAGAGTTTATAGGAAAAAGCAATAAAAGAATAAAATTAAAAGAATAAAAACTAAGATAAGGTTATAGTAATATTTATCTTTATCCCACAACACTGATGCACAAGAATTATGCCGTGTTCAGATTGCCTGTGGCTAAAAACCCGCAGGCAGAGCCGTTGCTGGGAGCCGCCGAAAATCGGCGACTTCCAGCTAAAAGTCTCACAGGAAACGTGCTGCAGAAGGGGAGGGGAGCTCTTTTTAGTCCAATCGCCTCCCCGTATACGCGCTGAAGCCGGCATGCCGGCTCCAGAGCGTTCAGATTGTTTTAAGAACGGCGGCGTGCTTAGTCGCCGATCCTAAGGCGCCGTTTTGAAAAGGCATCGTTCAGATTTCCACTAGAGGCGTCTTCAGATTTAAGGCAATCTGAACGGGGTATTACAGATTAGATTTCCTTTAACATCCAGTTATCACGGTTAACAGATGAGTATTTTTTGCTTTTTTGTTTTTTTCTTTTTACATAATTTTCTGTAGTCAGCAGAATAAATCATACAAAATGTCATATTCTAAAAAGAATTTGCANCCTATGTCAGCATGCTTCATGGTTTCTATTTTTGCATCTATGTTACCAAANCCATATTGTTTGCGATGTGTTTTACCATTGCTTGTCCCCCTCCTCATCTTTTTTCATGTACATCTATAGAGACTGGCAAGATTTCCACAATATCAATATCATAGCAATATGAAAGGCTAGAGAGGGATAAGAGAATTCCATTAATAGAATGCTGCATCAATATCATGCACACACGCGAGACCCATGGGACCATGTGTTTTGGGCACTTAATGGATACATAATGTTTTTGATCCAGGTAACGATTGTAGTTGATGCAGCAGGAAGCCTNTAACATCAACAGAAGAGCTAACTTCTAATCACAGGGAAATCATCATCATCGGGAGGATTCATCTGCCTTTAAACTGTGCAATGAGCNTCATTCCTTCACACCAACAACTATTACACATGGCTTTATTCTTCAATCCACCCCTTCTAACTCTATNTACTACAGTTACTATGTTAAATGCACAAGGCTTTAATAGATCTGTCTGGATTACAAATTACCTTAGATCCATCTGGTTTTTCAACCACAAATATCTCACTCCATATCTGTATNCCGGTGGTCTCTCGTTCACATCCTCCCCGCCACGTGAATCCAGTCAATGGCTCATAGTTTCCACCAATCCAGCTTGTGGAGCTCTGAAAATGAGAAGCATTAATCTGTTATTTACATACCTGTCTCTGGCCATGCACACAGCATTGTCATCGTTTAACCCAATTGGACATACATCTGATTGGCCAAATTATAGCACAACAGATGANATGACTTCTAGCTACCCCTGCACCACATTTCCACGTTTACACCCATAGAAGGATCTATGAGGCAGGTATGCCATCATAGACATGTTATAAGGGACCAAGACATTCATCTTTGTAACCAGATACTAATAAGGGAGAGGCCACCGATTCCAGAACAGAATCTGCTTTCTTTGCCAGCTGACAGCACCTGCCAATTGTAGNTTAATAATGTTACACAATCCAAGTCCTAAGCCAAGAATATGATTTTATCTTTTGTTGAAAGAATTTTGTCTTTATTTTACATTTCTTACATGTTTTCTGAAATTGAAAACACATTTTCTACTACACAGAGTTTTATGGTTTAACAAAAATTTTTAAACCATCAATAAAAAGAAA
>JABWIB010007562.1:13499-31692 GCA_016617825.1 Platyplectrum ornatum
TAAAGATGTAAGTTACTGAACATGATTGACCTGAGAAAAACCTGAAAAAAATGTCAGATTTAATAGTTTTCTTAATGCACATGTCAATACTCACTGTCATGTCTGTGTATTTACTATAGAGCACTTAATTCCCCCCAGAGGTGCTGTTCTATACTGGTCTGTCAGGTGTGGTTTCCAATTGCTCATTTACCATCATTAACACCTGTAACTATTCTGTATATATGCCCGAATTCTGCACCTCTACCAGGGGCGGATTGGCCATAGGACTTANAGGGAATTCTGCCGGTAGGCCGGTGGCTTTGGANGNCACTCTGTTGCCCCTATATGATAATGAAAGTAATAGGTGGTGGTCACTAACTCTTACATAATTGGCTACATATATAACTCACCAATTTACATTTACATCACAATTTAAAAGAAGGCTGGCCGAGGTAGTGGGGGAGGAGAGATTACCAGAGAGGGAGCTTTCGGAAACACAGCAGCGTCGGCTGCACTTCCGAGGAGGCAGCCTCCTGAGGAGGCAGGATAGGCAGTCGTCTATGCCTAGGGCCGCATATGTTAAGTCCCCACACATGTGGCCTCTTGTAGATTTTTTTTCCAGGGCCACTTTTAACTCCCAATCCACCATGACCTCTACCCTCTTTCTAGAAACTGTATGTCTGCTGGTTTTGCTTGGTCTGTCAGTGCATTATACTAATCCTGCTGTTTTAGGACTTTCTTCGGTACTACGACTAGGCTTGGTACCGTTGTTACTTGATTTCTCTACAGTAATCAGCACAGTGCAGCTATACAGTTTTACAGTGATTATCTGTGTTTCTCCTGATTGTACACATTTTTCACTCACAATACTGCATAAAAGGTCTAGCTGTATGCTATGTGTGCAAATCTCTAGACTTTGCTAAACATTTGTAGCTGGTTTTGTACACTGTGCATACTTACAATCAGAGAATGTCAGCTTGAATCCTGAATTCTTATTGGCAACACTTTTCCATTCCTGCAGTTTAGTAAATATACCGTATATACTCGAGAATAAACTGACACAGATATAAGCCGAGACACCTAATTTCACCTAAAAAAACTGGGAAAACTTATTGACTCGAGTACAAGCCTCCCCCCAGTATGTCTGTCTATCACCACTGTGAAAGGCTCATGTAACTCATGTCACTGATGGATTGTCCCCTGTCCCCTCTGCATATAAGGCAATGTAAAGCTCCTGTGCCATGCTGTAACCTATACAGCACACTATCATGCCTCACTGTGGTGGGTGAGTGACATGCTGCATGGCTGAGTCAGCTAAGTGTGGTGGGTGAGTGACATGCTGCATGCCTGTGTCATTGTAATGCTCTCCCCCTCCTTTACCTTAGCTCCAATGATGTTGGCAATGATGTTATAATCATAAATAAACTGTTAAGTCTATTTCGCTGAACAGATCCTTAACCCCTTCAAAGAGCAGCCTATTTGGTCCCTAATGACCAAGCCCTATTTTACAAATCTGACATGTGTCATTTTATGTGTTAATAACTTTTTAATGCTTTAACTTATCCAACTGATTCTGAGATTGTTTTTTCGTGACACATTGTACTTTAAGTTAATGGTTATTTTTGGTTGATACAGTCTGTATTTGTTTGCTAAAAATGCGCAAATTTCATGAATACAATTTTACAATTTCTGATTGTAACACAGATAGTCATACCTCACAACATTGTTAATAAATAATAATTTCAATATGTATACTTGTTGTTGCCATTATTTTTGTAACCTCCATTTTTAGGACGAAGGGAGACTCATAAACTTAGTAGCAAGTTTTCGCAATTTTAAGAAAATTAGAAAGTTTCCAAAAATTTGGGGACCAGTTCACATTTGATTAGAAATAACCCATATATGGTTGTAGAACACTATTTGGGTACATAGTAGAGCTCAAANGGGAGATAACACCTTTTGGCTTTTTTAGTGCAGATTTTGNTNGTTTTCGTGACCATGTTACATTGGCAGAGCCCCTTTTNTATCAGTACAGTAAAAANCCCCAACAAATGATACCCCTCAAGGAACTCATCTATGGGTGTTGTAAGCAATTTGACCCCACTGCTGTTTTATGAAATTTGTTTACATTGGGACGTGAAAATGAAAAATTCACCCCTAAATTTTAGATTTCCACATAGGGTAATAGTCAGAAAACACACCATAATTTGTTACCCAATTTCTCCTGAATATTACAAGGCCCCCTTTTATACAGAAGTTGTAAAATGTTTTTTAGGCACATGGTAGGATTCATATGAGGTATCAACACGGTATAAACCGCCAAAAAGTAATACTATTTTGTAAACTACACCCCTAAAGGAACTTTATGGGTGTAGTGAGCATTTTGACCCCACTGGTGTTTTGTTGAATTTTTAAATATTGGTACGTGAAAATGAAAAATGTCTTTTTTTCCATTAGTTTGTGGAATCACCCCCAAATTTTTCCACATAGGGTAAAAATAGGAAAAGCAGCCAATAGTTTGTTACACAATTTCTCTTGAATATGACAATGCCCCTTATATATCTGTAAAATGTTTTTTAGGTACATGGTAGGATTGAGAAGAGAACGAGCGGCTATTGGCTTTTTTTTTGTGCAAATTTGGCCTTTTTGAGCACCATGTTGCCTTTGACACCCTGCTGTTCAATATAAAACCCCACCAAATGATACTATTTTGTAAACTACACCCCTCAAGGAACTCATCTATGAGTTGTTGTGAGAATTTAAATGTGAATTTGTTGGGAGGGAGCACTTTTTGACTGTTCGCACCGGAAGTCATACAGTCTAGAAACAGTGCACAGTATGATAGACATTTAGTGCACCAACTTCCTTGCATTTGCTTGCCATCTATGCATAGCAATCATAGTTCAATTTACCATCGAGAACGTGAACAAGAACAAGTGCACTTTAGATAAGGTTCTTTTGTTGGAACTTCTCAGGCAACAGACTAATCCAAAGACAGTAAATCTAATAACCAAAATCAATTCAAAATTACATTTGGAGGTTTAACCAGCTTATGTGAAAATTCAAAAGCAGAGTCCTACCACACAACAGCATACAAAACATGTTACTTTTCCAACCTAATGATGAAAAAGGGAACGTAAAAGCAATTTATTCCAAGAATAAATACATTTCAGTTGGTAAAGTAGATTTTTTTAGATTCTCACTGACCTAAATAGACACTCATTAGACAGCAGTTCTATTCATTAGTGCTCTGGGACACATTAAACTGCCACTAAGAACAGACAATTCTTTTCCTACTGTTGATCCAGCTGTATTAATGGCACATTGCATACCTTGATATATGGGTGTTAATTTGGGCTGTCACTGTGCCGACCTCTGGATTAATGAGCCTGTGCCCTCACATTAGACAGTCACATTTGGTGAAAATACAAATCTATATAGTTTCTAATGAACCATTTATATGGCTTCTCAGGGATTTCCAGAAACTTAGCTGACCATAACTAAAAGAACCCATATTATAGAAAAAAAACATTGACACAGGGGAATTATTTAATGTTATTTATGAAACAAGTTTTCAGCCTGAATTTATCACATTATAAGGTAAGTGTAGTCTTACAATATGGTATAGATGTGTCAGTAGATAAGTGTCAATAGTCATTAACTCACCAGAGTCAATAAATATTGCACATGTCTTGTTTAATTGTAAAAATTGCAATTGTTAAGGTAAATTAGGCCCTTCAAAGCCATATGTAATAAGACTGTCAAATGCCTTTATTAAATTTATGATTGCATGTACCTTGTATGCAGTATTTACATAGGAAAGATCATGATCTCTGCAAGTGTGAGATTTTTAGGCCCTGGCCTTAAATTGACTAAGCTGGGAGATTGCAAGGAGAGGGAAAAGTGGGGATTTTGCCCATAGCAACCAATCAGATTCAAGCTTTTAGTTTTATTTTACATACTGGAGAATATGAGCTCGAATCTGATTGATTGCCATGGGCAACATCCCCACTTTTCAATCTTCCTGCTTATTAAATTTAGGACCTAGACTTTAAAATAAAAAAGAAAGTTTCATCTGGGTACAACCATGATGAATTTATTCTTTTCATACAGGGAGAAAACTTTACACTTATTAAGAATTAGATTTTGAAACATCATCTCACAACTCTAATACTGTTTGCAACAGATACACATTACCTGCTTTACAATTCATCATGTGTTTTATCCAGGTGTTACTTTTCTCTCTTATCTTCATTTTAGGAACNGGCAGGGGCTTCAAAAGTTGGCACAGAGGTCGGAAGAAGACCTACGAGGAGGACAGTGTAGAGTCCATCCCCTTGAGGCTTTTTTTTAGTGCACTGTCCCTTAGAGAACTGGGAGGAAGAGTCTGGGGTATAAGAGTGGGTGGAAGCCTGTATACCCATTCCCTTAGAGGGTCTTCCTGCAAACACAGANATGGAAGTCTAGGATGATCCGCTGTTGCCAACAGCGTGNGACCTGATACTGATTGGGGATGTGATCAACACTGTCTTGTTTACCGAGTCCGGGGAGCCTGCTGACTGTGATAGCAATGATACCAGTGGGATAGGGTGTTANAGGACTAAGAAAGTGCATCTGTTATGCTTGAAAATATATGGCTCTAGTGCTTATTATATCAGGTGTAAGACCCGTGGACCGTGCAGGTGGGATTAAAGAGGGTCATACCCCTTTCATCCCGTGGCACAGCCGAGGTAAGCCTATGTGTGATGAGTACCGCTTGTTTCATCAAACTCCGCCAAGGCCGCACTCCTTTGAAGTGTGTAGAGACTTAGATGTTTTAGTTGATTATGTTATGTGGATGTGAATGTTTGCCCAGTCATATGTTTTACTGAAGAATACTGTGCATCAGAGGTAATGTATGAATGTCAACTGAACATGCCAAACTATAAGTATATTTCCTGTATGTTTTTTATGCAACTACAAGTCAGAGACATGGATATTCCTCTGGGAGCCCCTGATAAAAATAAAGATTGTTTATTTTTTAAAAAGTGTGCTTATTGGGCTAGGGTGGTAAAAGGAGGCAAATTGTGGGTTACTTGTCAGAATGGGTTTCCTCACCCTGCTCATCATTGGTTTCAGTCAGTGATTGGCTGGGGCTGATCATGGGGTAATGGTGCCATCATAGTGTAAGAACCAAAGTNTCCCTAGGACTTCATCCACTTTTACAGTGCGGTGATCACTCCCAAAAGGGACTTGGGGTGTCACCTTCTCAAATAATTTTCCTCCCTACCCCAAGAGTAGAGCTATATGGACTTGGTTTAAGGAAAACTGAGCCTACATGAACTTACCTGAACATTTTGGGTTGTGGGGGGCACATTGGTGTGCTCCTACAACTTCACAATTGAACTTATTTATTTAGGAAAAGAAAAAAAAAGAAAAGAAAAAGAAAAAAGTTTTATTACTGTATATAAGTGCTTTTTAATGTTTAATAAAAAACAGATTAAAAATAAATAAATAAATAAATAAATAAATAAATAAATATATAGCTTTAATAATTAACTTTAAAGTCTTCTATCCGGCTCTGTTCCTAGCCCAAGTCTAATAACAGTGTAACAGTAACGCTGGTCAGTATCTGTGTGCAAAATGCAAAAATAAAGTATCCTCCCTGCATGCAAACACTAACATTCATTTTACCTCCCCTGCAATTCAACATGGTTTTGCCCATACTTGACTAAATCATGAGTGCCTAAAGATCCAAATCTAGCCCCTTGCGTTGTCCAAGAAAAGTGCAGATTATCAGTAGAATATTTCACTGTAATAGATTTCTAAAATGTAATTTTTGAACCGTCAAATGAATTTTATACACAAATCACTACCCATTCATGTGTAGAGGCACAACAAGTCATTTCAAAATTCACATTTTTAATGTTTTTTTAAGATTTATACATTGTGCACATATACACACATATATACATTCATGTATTTGTATGATATGTAGATATATATGTATCTGTGTGACTGTTCATAGCACTCACACACACACATACACACACACACACAACTTGTATACCTCACACCAAGATGCTGTAGATAGCAGCAGAAGCCAATGAGGGAGTTGCCAGTGGTATCAGCTCAGAGGCGGAACTAGCAATTCTTGGGCCCCGTTGCAAACATTTGCCTTGGTCCCCCCACTTCACCGTCACTCTGGACCCCTTCTTCACACTCTTTTTTTTTTTGTTACTATTAAATCATAATTCACATGTATGTTGATCCTCTAAACCCGGGTTAATGACGAATACTTTTTGCTTTCTAATACAAAATGCAAATGTCCTGCCCAATTTGTGGCCCAACCACATGGGAAGGGAATGGGAAACTAGCAGTGATTATATTAAATCACTGTGAAGTTTATGTAAAAATTCTGTGAGAGTCTGCAATTCTGCACTAAACCCAGAAATCCATCTTGGTACAAGGCAATCATAAAATGGCAATCATAAAATGCCCCTTTAGCGGGATATTGGATCTGATCCTATATGTGTTTTACTGATGCTGGAATACAGTATTTTATTTTAATTTTTAGAACTGCAGAACTTATGAAAATAAAATTATTGATAATATTTAAATACATATTTTGAATGTGGTTATAAATAAAANTATGCTTTACTAAACATAGGTAGAATTTTCGAATGGTCATAAAAGTTTGAGTAATTATTAAGAGATAATTGCTGATATGGTGCTTTACTTGAACAATGTTTGTTTTGTTGATATGTTCTTGGAGTNTACCATGATTGACATGTAACCCNCTCTTTAAAGACCCAATTACAATCNCAGAGAATGGACTGATATTACTTTCTACTAACAGTACAGTGACAAAATGAGTATTGTTGTATTACCCTGTATTGGTCCATTTTNAGCAAGGGCCAAACACATATTGAGGATTAGCAGGATTTAAATAGTTCTTTTACTAGATTGGGTATTTCTTGTAGTCTGTTAGAACAGAACCATTTTTTTATTTTAAAGCTTTCAATTTATTACAGCAATTTAGCTAAATAATGGTTTACATCAGATCAGAAGTATTAATTTTAAACAGAATTGGACTTGCCANTGTAATAATTAATAATACTAGCAGGAAGGCAAGTTAATAATCAGTTTGTGGCTGAACTGACATCAGAGAAAACTATTATTTAGTATTATTGCTCTGAATGCCTCATTATACTTTGCTAGAGATTTTTTTTCTTTCTTTCAGAAGTTCTAATTTGCAATTATATCACTGAATATTATTTTGGATTTTGATATTATTTTAACATGTGTAACAAGGTTTAGCAAGTTTTACAGAATCACAGTACTTGTCATTTCCTATCTAATATTTCTCTTATCCAGCAATAGTATTTCTACTATACAACAGCAACTACCACCGCTTTACCAAAATCTATAATAAATCATAGTGTCAACATTTGTGTCCCAAGGGTGACCTTCCTTCTTAAAGATAAAGTGAGATGGATCCTTCATTTCAGCTTCATCCTGGCTGGATTGCCCTTTATAATTGACAAGTTCTCTATAAGAGAAAATCAATCCAACTGTAGTATCAACATTTTGATCCCTGGAGGATGCTTCTTCAAGAGATGAATTGGACTTCTCTAGGCATGGACTTCACGGAAGCCCTGGTCATATATTTTACGTGAAACTCACGGAGGAAAGCAATCCGGTAGGTGCACAACAACTTGTCTTGCATTTGAAGAGATCATAGTTGATGTTTGTGTATTGGGAATACATAAAAAAAAGTTGTTTTCTGATGTATAATTTTGAAGTTACAGTTTTGCAATAAATGGTAAATAATTAGATAAATATAATTAACCAACAACATGGAAATCTGTATGCTTTACATATTGAATTATTATTAATTATTATTATAACAACATCAACAATAAAAATAGAATTTTTTTTATCATTTTATGTAATTTCATGTTTTTAGCTTTGTGCTGCATTTGCTTTCTGATTGGCTCTAAACTTGAGCATACGTTTTTATATTCATTCCATTTTTTTTGTGACCATAAAAATTAAATAATAAGGGAATTGGTTACTTACAAACTTACCAAAGCAACAGACTTTTATAAATGTCTATATTTTCTCTATATAGATAAAATATAGATTATATTTAATCTATATTAAGTAATGAGAAAAAAAGAAATAGCTGCAAAACTCTGTTGTGAAGCCCATTGTCACCAGTCGATTTAAATAGCTCTTTTGTGCATGNCTTAATGCCTACATAGCATGTGCTTAAGGACACATATAATATAATGGGTTGCATTAGGGAACATGTATTGTTCATAGGCTACTTGGTAACAATATAGCTAAGTCTGGGAATTAAAAGCATTAATCATTTGCGCTTGAGTTGTGTTGGTCAACTTTCCTCACGACAGACTTGAAATAATTTTAATTAGATTTTCATGTCCTGAAATAATTTATTGAACACAACATCCATTAAATAAATGTCGGTATTTATTAAATGCCGCTGATCATATTTTATAACATTTATTACCACTTATCATGTTAAATTATCTTCCTTTGTAAATATATTGTGTTCTGTTGCACAAAACCTTTTCATTACTTTCTACACGTCCTGTGGGAATGGGACTGCAGTTTCTTTTTTTATGCATTATTGTTATGTTATAAAGCAGACAAAATCATCTCTTCTGTTATTTTCTTTTTTTTTTCTTTTGCTGTTTTGTCTGATTTATGACCAAGGTTTAGATAAAAGAAAACACGGAAAGATCTGTATGTTGCTGTCCAGTCTAACACAATTGTACGTGTTAGATGAAATCTAGAAAAACCAATATTTATTTTAATGTTTCAGTTGAGTTGTTGCTACAGATTTGTCACAATAAGCTTGAATAACTTTCAGGAATTTTTTTTATGTGGAACAGTGTGTCATATTATTACATCCTATATGCTAATGAATCAGTAAATGTATCATATGCAGGCAGGGGCGGTGCTAGGTCTCACATATCTATATAGATATACATCTACATAGCTGGAATTTACATACCTATTTCCACCACAGTTGCAATTTGGTATATAAGGTTCATTTGTCCTTGGTCCTCTGTGGTGCTACCCTAAGGTCTGGCACCCTAGGTAGCTGCCTAAGGTTGCCCAATGGTAGCACCGGCCCCGCATGGAGGTTATGTCAAGGGATTATTTATGAGACTACAGATAAAGCTGCCAAATGTTTAAACTTAACTGGATCACTTAGTCTACCAGACCGCCACTATGTCAGTGCTAATAAGATGTGTGCAGAATTGCTGGGAAATTTTATTCCAATTGTCTGCTTCTAGCTGTTTTGTGTTACCATATGGGTACATCACATAAAGGGGCTACAAAAGGCTGGACCCCAATGCAAACTTTTCTATGGGTCCCTCTCCATATATAAAACTCCACGCTAACCTGAAGGTCTATTCAATCACCTCAGACATCTTCATTCTCACAGGGTCCCATTACATTATATAAGAGCCAACAGTAAACATTGCATCCTATTGCTACAGTAAGTAACGGGCAGGAAGCAATGTCTATTACAAGGACAGGTTGGGCTGCTGAGAACAGCCTCCTTGGCATGTAAATGGAGGAAGCGGGCTGATGCTTTTAGCACCGGCCCTACTTATATAATTCACAGTGTGTGTTGCTGGCTGATGTATTTGTATTGTGATTGACCCATATAACACTGTATTTTGCTTTTATATCATATTCATGAGGCTGGTTGCTCAGTAGAGAGCTTTAGGAAGTTTAAAAAAGAAATAGCCTACCTGATCACATGCAGGTTTACAGCTGCAGTCAAAGCATCCATCAGCCCAGCTGGGCACCCTCCCTGGCGTATTCGTGACAGGTGACCAGGCATCATCTCTGCATATCCCGGTTACCACAGCAGTCCCACCTTGTGCAGGCAAACTGATCGGGGAGAAGAGACACATGCGTCTGAGGCATCCACGGCAGCAACATGTTTCAACGCCAGCCATTGATGTATTTATGGCGTTGCAGCCCTGGGGCCCCTAGATCAGCAAGCGCCATAAATAGTTCTGCCGTTGCTGCATTTGATTGGTCCATTCATGACGCTACACAGTTCACATAATTGGTGTGACTTATTTCAGTGTATTCAAGAGCTCATTGTTCAAGTTTTATGTTAAAACTAAGCAAAGCACCATAACGGTAGATACACTCATTTCTCTGTTTGCATTGTAGGGAATAACATCTTCTAGCCTAAATGTTTTTATTTTGTACCTTTTCTCTGTTTCAACATCTTAAACTAATATTTTAATCATTGGCCTCTATTGTCAAAAGGCCCATATCATTTCAAATGTTTTATTTTTTTTGAGTCAAAATCATGTAATAACTATTTAGGTAAAAACAGAAATACTTCAGGTTGACATCAAATCTTGTGTTACTCCTATACAAGATGTAAAATTGTGTTCCTAGGTAATACTAGCAATCTTGCACCATATCAAATAAAACATTCCACGGCACCCCAATGAGAGCGTCGCGGCACCCCAGGGAGCCACGGCACACAGTTTGGTAACCACTGATCTAGGGCATAGTGTGATGAAGGAGGGCACAGTGTGATTGAAAGGCCAACATATAAATGACCACCACACACAACAGTGGTCACACCAATAGAACAGTGGTTACACCCACACATCACTGGCCACTCCAATGGGCCTTTCATAATTTTCAGCCCCAGGCCCATGTGAATCTTAATCCGGCTTTGTCTTCTCATCTAGTTTCACTCATTTATATACAGCATACATTTCAAAAACATTTTAGCAATAATTAAGTAATGTCATACCGCACATTGCTAATACTCTGGCATCAGGGCTGAAGACTTGGTGCCAAATTCCAAACTATAAAACGATTACTGTTCACCAGCTGCAACAATAATCTAAAGTTATGAATTATACACTCTAAGATACAAAATACAGGCTTTTCTTAAACTGGCACAGTCTAGCCTTAATGATCCAATCCTTTTTGTAACACCCCCTCAAAAACCAGTTTCAGTCATAACACCATCTGTAAATCATAACTTAATTAATTTTCAGAAAAGTAAAAAATTAACAGATTATAAAAGGTGCCTGAGAATTTGGGGAAAACAAGAAGATTTTCAGGTCAGGATATGTATAATTAGCATTTGTAAGAACATTTTTCACATAAATAAACATCTCAACATATTCCTGTATTTGCCCTTTTGTTTCAAATTTCCTTTTGTGGGAAATACATATAAATGTGCATTTGTTAGCACAGTTCTTGAGGAGCGTGTAGCCATAATCTTGTCAAAAAGCACATTAAGTGCTCGACACTCAATACTCCCAGGCCCCTGATGCTACAGTGGAACACAGCAGTGATGAATCATCAAAGGAAGTTTTGTGGAAGGTGGTTACACATACATGGGTTGCCTCCAATGTCTGATGTCAAGGTGCTCACCCCAACCATCGTCAATGGGATCGGGTACTGGTCTTGAACCCTCTTCAAATTCTGAGGCTTCTTGGCTTGGTTATATCCATAACCCCTGGCTGCTCATCATGGTATTTATCCTGTTTTGCCACGACGGTCATTTACGCTTCTCTATGCAGGTATTTAGCATACCACAGCCGCCCCTCACAAACTCTGTGTCTTCTGTGGTTAGTGCTGGTCCTTGGGTGGCATCTCACCGGTATTTCTTCTGAGAAGACCCAGTCGGCTGGTCCATGGGTGTTTTACTTGTTCATTTATTCATTGGCTATCTCCAGGGCAGACTCCTTAAGGTTTGGATGCAGAAGTGGGGTGCTGGCTGAGGATGCCTCTGGGAAACGAAAGAGCTTGACCTTCCCCAATGTCTCAATGGCGACAACCTGTCTTCCAGGAGGACCTGAATTGTGTGCTGGCTGCTAGATTAAACAGCCCAGCTAGGTCTGCACCTGATTTTACATAGAAACATAGAAAGTGACAGCAGATAAGAGCAACATGGTCCATCCAGTCTACCCAGTTGAGTATTTAAAAATTACACTGACATCATTGTATTCTCTATTTTGTTTGAAACTAATATCCCTATATTTATCCCAAACATGCTTAAACTGTGAGGTATTAACCTTCACTTTTGGCAGGCTGTTTTACTTATCAACTACCCTTTCAGTAAATTTATTCTTTAGCACATGCCCTCGTGTTCTACCATACCTCTTTCTTTGAAAAATGTCACCACCTCTGTCTGTTGACATCCCGTTATTTATTTGAAAGCTGCTTGAAATCAGTTTTCTCTGCTCCACGCTGTACATATTTAGATGCACCAATTTGGTGGCTCTCCTTTGCACTTTCTCCAATGTATTTATGTCCTTCTGGACATATTGCCTCCAGAAATGAACACAGTATTCTAGGTGAGGCATTACTACTTCCCTATTTCTGCTAATTTCTCTCCCTATGCAACCAAGTACGCGACTTTCCTTTCTCATGGCTTCGTTACATTGCCTTGCTACCTTTTAAGTCGCATGAAATGGTGAAAATGGTGTTTTGCAATGCAAGCCATGAATGGTATATTGAGCATTAGAGCTTTTGTAGTGCATGATTTTGCAGTTTTTGGCATTAAATTGCAGTTGCCACAATCTTGACCATTCTTCCAGTCTAACCAGATACCCATCATTGTTTTTACCCCTCTTTGTGTATCTACCCTGTAACATATCTTTGTGTCATCTGCAAAAAGGCATATTTTACCCTGGATACCATGTGTAATGTCACCAATAAATATATTAAATAACACATGTCCATGCACAGATCACTGGGGAACTCCACTGGTAACCCTACCATTCCCTTAATTGATTCCATTTACTACAACTCTTTGTTGTCCATTCTGTAACCAAGATCGTATCCACTCAAATACTCTTGTTTCCAGTCCCAGATTTTCTAGCTTTTTTTTTAACAGTCTGCTGGTACTGTAAGGTAGTGTGTCGAAAGCCTTGCTAAAATCTAGGTAAACTATGTTCACAGCTCTCCCTTGATCGACTACATTTGTGACCCAGTCAAAAAAATTCAATTAGATTTTTTTTACATAATCTTCCCTCTACAAAATAATGCTGTTTGGGGTCTTCTAAGTTATTGGATTTTAAATATCCTACAATTCTGTATTCTTTTAACAAGTTCTCCATTAATTTCCCTATTACTGATGCAAGACTTACTGGTCGATAGTTAGCAGCATCCTACCTACTTTCACTTTTATGCCGATTTCCAGTCTTTTGGAATCACTCCTGTTGCTAGTGACCACCCCTCTAAGTGCTTATAGAATCCCATCTGGCCCCATGAATTTGTCAACTTTTAGCTTTGAGAGCTATGTTAATATCTGCTCCTCCTCAGTAAAGTGGTTTGTGACTGTCTCTCATATCTTTAGCATTCTTTTTTAAATGTAGCCCATTCCCTTCTCTTTCTTTTGTAAATATTTAACAGAAATAATTGGTAAGATGATCTTTAGTTTTTCTATTTTCATTTATATACCTAAAAAAAAATCTCGTGTCCCCTTAGCTTATGCCTTTGCTGCCCTGCTCTTAGTCTCGTTCAGTTTTGAAACATACCCTTCTCTGTTCTCAGAGAAGGGTATGTCTCTTCTCATCCTTAGTTTAAGCTTTCTTGTAGGTAAAAATATTTTGTTTTGCTCTCACTGAACTCGTTACCTCTTTTGTAAACCTGACAACCGGATACTCTCAGCCATCTGATGATGTTATCACTCTGTTCGGCTGCTCTTCTCACACCATAAAATATTGTCGCCCTACACCAGATTTCCTATTTTATCAAACATTTATAGACAGGCAATTAACTCACTCAACACCTTTCCATCTGCACTTGACACCTATAGAACTAGTCTAGAACAGATAATATAGATACAATTTGTGAAATTCCAGATCCACCTACATGCCTTTTCACTCAACATCAACAACAATCATATTTCTGGGGTATCACAATTGTCCTTGTCCACACACCATTATACAATGAAGATAATAATTATTCCATTGTTTTAATCTTAGTGACATAAATTGGTTACCCTCATGTTACTGTAAGTTAGAAATGGGTGACAAGTGTCACGTAGTAAGCTTATTGTTCTATATAAAACATACAAAAAATTATAACTGATGAGCGCTAAATAATTAATTCAAACAAGGAAATTTATCAATATCTTGAAGTAATCGCAAGAATTACGAGAAAAAGAGGAGGAATTTGTCAAAAACCACCTTATAATAAAAACAATATTATAGAAACTTATTCTCACTGCACCAAGACAATTTTTCATATAAAAAAAATTATTACAAACAATTCAATTAATAAAAATATATATGTTGGAGAGACAAATAAAATAAAATAAAATGTTATTAATCCGAGGGGTTATAGAATCTTCTATGGTGAATGTTATATATAATAATCGTATCCAAAGGATTATGAGATCTAATAGGATGGAAAGAACTTTTTTCAGTACAAATGCACAAGGTACAGATGTTTGTTATGGAACATAAACTTGAATAAATAGCTCTGTGTTGTTGAACAGTTAATGTCCTTGAATAAGCAACACTGTATAATTAGAGATAAAAGTCTTGAGTAGAGTGAAACAGTGTATCAAAATGCTCATACCAATTTAAAAGAGCTCTTATATATACAGCTTGTGTCAGAGGGATTTAATATGAATTCACTCTGTATCCTCGGTATCAGGGCTCGAAGTGGGGATAGTAAGGTGGTGGTATGGCCCCGCCCCCTCCAGTGCGGAGGGGGCGGGGCTTGGAAAATGGGGTGGGGCTTAGCGGGAGAAGTGCCGGTATACCATACCGGCATATACCGGCCCACTTCGAGCCCTCTCGGTATATTGCAAAGCTGATTTAGCAGTTAAAACTCACAGCATACAAGCACTTACGGAGCTTCTGAATCCCCGGAGGAGGGAGCAGGTTTGGAATGTACATCGAACCGGGCGTCCCCGTGGTGTCTTTGGCTCACCTCTTCAATGCTGTTTAAAGGGGTGGAAGATCGTATAGCGGTGCCGTCTTTTTCAAGCTGTGGCAGGGCTCCAACAAATGTTTAAAAGAGAAAATGTACTGCGACGCGTTTCGTCCTTGCTTTAGGACTTTATCAAGCAAGTTTGAACAAAAGCAAACAAAAGCAAATTGGAGGAGCTGTGTGACCTTTTCTAGTACTCAACATTAATGCATGAATAATAAGAGAATAATGATGTAAGGCTATTGGAAACACCATTAAAGCAAGTGCAAGATAAATGTAAAAAATTATTTTTATTTTGCACATTAGATTTTTATTAGAATTTTTATGTGTTACAATTTGTGTGCATGCATTTCACACTGATATATCATAGATCACCACAATAAAAAAAACATATACCTCACATGTATAACAGTATGTGATATGCCTGTGCTCTACTGTTTTTATTTCTCACTTTGAATGGAATATTTAAAGGCTGGAGACACATAAGGAAGAATTTTGGGAGTACTGGAAGAACATAAGAGAGGAATAATGAGAGACTGGAGACACATATGGTTTAATATTTGAATGTGATCCTTTGAATACCTGAGAGATCAAGTTGGAATTTATCCTGAGATAAGCAAGGATATGTATGTGGTTATAGTTTTGTTTTTAGCTTTGCAGATTAGCATGGCTGCTGCATGCAATTTAGATTGCATTGTGGTAAATTTATATTCTTGGAGTCCCAAAACAGGAAAGCGTAGAGAGTAGAGATTATTGCAGAGTTAACTAAATGTAACAAAAGAGAGTTCTGGGATTTTTTTACATCATGGACAATACTCACCTCTTGGCTTTAAAGCACTTACTGCAGTTATGGTTAGTTTGGAGGACCCATCCATTTTCACTTACTGATTTAAAAATCTACAAAGAATAATATAGTAAAAAAATGAAAAGGGTATTTTGGAATTTTTACAGCTGATGTGACAGGCTGTGTTCATGGTCTTGATTGTGTTAAAGCTGTGTTAGCTAATGACAGATGTGTTGCTTTTTACAATAAAGGGCATTTGGGGAAATATTAGTGTAAATAGTGCTGTTTTATGTTGTCATTTAACTTGGATGATGGAATAAAACCCTATAAATGTGTATAAAACTTATTTTGTTACATCTTAAAGTTTATTTGGGGCTATAATGTTGTCTCTTAATGCTGCTGACCATTTTCTAATACCATCCAGATTCTTTATATGATTTCATTTCAAATATTTCCAGTAACACCATATATGTTTCTATTGGTTATCCCATATTAATCATGATGCAGAGCTTTAAAATAAAAAAAATTATCAAACATGTGAACCATAATTTTAGTCTGTAATGAAACGTCGAGTTCATTTAATTTTTCAATGTACTATAGTCTGTAAAATAAAAGGCAAGATCAAGAAATTTCTTGTCACATCGATTGTAGCTATTATCTTATGTAAGCAGAAAACAGTTGGCTTTTGATGGATCCTTTGTCGGAATAGTGTTAGCGTGAAGATGCTTCTTACTGTTCTTTGTAAATGTCAATCATTACTCTTTTGTGAATACATCTTGTTTCTGGTTGTATAGACAAGTTAATGAGTTTGTTATAAATTTGAGTGGCTTATCAAGGGTGAATAATTTTGCATATAAATAAAAATCATATTAGGAACATTTGACCTGATTTCCATAAGTGTAAAAAGTGGTTTTCATGCTTGGAACCAAGATTCATGAATTGTTGGATTATTACAAAACGCCAAAGCACATTTTGGTCTTATAAGTAGAAAAATATTTACTTATGCCTACTGTATATTTGCAAAAGTCGAAGAATTTGTTATGCCAACCACCAATAAATTATGTAATGCATTTTGCTTGCATAAGCTTACTGTCTCTGATGGAAGAAGGAAGTGTCAGAACAAAAACAAGTTTGGGGAACTAATGGAAGAATACAGTAGCCGTTCAAAAGTTAATTAATCGATGAATGAATGAATTATTGATTACCTATGGTGATTTTATCAGAACTATCTTCTAAATAGATTAGACAATTTTAGACATAGTTTGGATAAAATAGTAAAAGCTAAGTAATAAACACCAGTCTAATGTCATGATGAGTTTAAGAGAAAAGCCAGACTTCTTGCCTTTATCAAAATTTATGTTTCTATAAAAATGTCTGAACTTCTTGTAGTTTGCATCTATTTCTATATCAACCATACAATCTGGCTGCTTTATTTTAAGATGTATAACACTCAATCCCCTTTATTTTATGATGTATCAATCCCCTGTTTCAAATATATTGTATGGGTCCACTTTTCCATCCTATCTGTTTGTTACTAACCAGTCTTGATAGATTGTGGCTAAAATACTGTAAAAAATAGAATAAGTTCCATGTTTTTTCCCTCTCTTTTTGTTTTTTTTTTTTAGATATAATTTAGTTACATAATTTTGTGATTGATTTTGTAACTTTTTAAAACTCTGTCATAACGGAGATTTTATGATATATTTATAATTCTTAATAACACTTTTCATGGTTTCAAATTTCCTCCGTTTGTATTTTTGCAAGTTAGAGAAGTTTCTTGGAAACTGAACCCATCCGAATTTAGGGTATAGCAACCCTCGGTACTCTCCTGCCCATTCAAGAGCGTCAGAACTCGGTTTATAATGGCGGATCGAGAGATCTGACGTCACTATTAATTTTTTTTCCACTTCCCCTACAATCCACTTATTGACCTGTGACGTCCAGATCTCATGAAGGGGAAAATTACTGTTCCGTGTTTATACGTTTCCATGCCATTACATTATCCTGACTGCATGGGAGACATGCGGGAGAGCTGTGGGAGACCTGAGGAATAGATGTGGGAGAGGGAGACCTGTGTTTTTACCTAATATAATATCCAGTATATACCTAATAGATATTATACATTTTTATTTTTTGTTCAGGCTGCAGACCAGCATCCATCACATGCTGGGCAAGAGAAGCATGACTTAGGACTTATAGCAGTACACCAATATTTTTGTATTTTAAATCTTTCATGACTTAGGGGTATATTTACTAAGCAGGGAATTTGCTGGGGAATTGAAAAGTGGGGAAGTTGCCCATAGCAACCAATCATATTCGAGCTTACATTCTCCAGTATGTAAAATGAAACTGAAAGCTCAAATCTGATTGGTTGCTATGGGCAACTTCCCCACTTTTCAATTCCCCAGAAAATTCCCTGCTTAGTAAATATACCCCTTACTCATGAGTGGGCAACTAATTACATTTCATTCCTCT
>JABWIB010007563.1:36859-48006 GCA_016617825.1 Platyplectrum ornatum
CAGCCCTTCCCCCACAGAGCCCCAAATCCACAGCCCTTCCCCCACAGAGCCCCAAATCCACAGCCCTTCCCCCACCTCCTCCTTCCGTGGTCAAGCACAATCCCATCCCCTCCACAACACTTCGCTCCCCCCAACCTGTTCTCTGCAGCACCCCCTCCTCACACTGTGCTCCACAGGTCTAGCACCCACTACCCTGACTCCACTGCACCCTCTCCCCAGCACTCTGCCCCCGCTCTGCACCCCAGAGTATTTCCCCCATTATTCTCAGCAGCAGTGATTTGTGAAGCCTCCTCTCCCCCTCTCTATCAGTGGGCTCCGGCCCCTCTCCAGAGACCTGTGGTGGAGAACCTGTACTGGAGTCAGCCGCGCTGGCTTCCTGCTAACACACTCCACAATATAAAGGAGCGGGGATGGTGTCCGGAAATCCTTCCCAACACACAAAAAACTACATTCTAGTAAATGAATCTGAATGGCATTAGATCATCTCTATTACTCTATGCAGCGTCCAACTCTAACTCCTGCACTGACTGCCCCAACATGAAATAACCAATGACCAGCAGCAGTTCTGTGTATAGAGTGCAGACACCATTATAAACACAGTGATCCTGCGATCATTGCACATTATATGCACAAATAATCACATCAACCTAATTTACAAACTGCATTATTTCTTTGTTTCGTCATACAACACATTGGACCAGATTCAGACTTACTCACAACTTACTCACGAGTGGGTAAAACCATGTTGAACTGCCTGAGAATTAGATATCATCTGCTGCAAACAGCATTAGAGTTGAGAGATGATGTTTTCAGCCCAAGTGTAATAACAGTGTAACAGTAACGCTGGTCAGTATCTGTGTGCAACATGCAACAATATTATTATAAGTATTCTCCCTGCATGCACACACTGCATGGTTTTACCTACTCTTGAGTAAGTTGTGAGTAAGTTAATAGTGCCTAAAGACTGAATCTGGTCCAATATTTCAAAATAAACAAACATTAATGCTAAATATTGATGTATTATGTTATAACTTACTGCAAAAAACAAACCGTATTATAATAAAGATCCCAATAAAACAAATATGATGTTTCCTATTCTTCATATAATATAAAGCAGCACCCGGGATAAAAATACCGGCTTCAAGAATATCCCGAGACCTCCCTCGATTCTATAGGCTGCACTCACGGTCATGTTCGAAATAAGGACGGCGTCCCTTTAATGGATATAATTAAAGTGATGTATGTATAATTGCCCAGCTTTCAAATGCAAGATGTGGCCCTTGAAGATAATTGCGCGCAGTGAGAACTCGCTTCCTACGGAGAGGAGAGCCTTAAAGACAGGGGCAGAGGAGCTGCGCAGAGGTCTAATGACATGTATGAAACATGCATGAATCACAATGTGAACCTTTCCCTACCGGGGTGAAGCCAGCGAGGGACACCACACGCAGCCTGGGATGGTAATAAGGGCGATCTATAGCAGAGCGCTGGCCTTTAACTTGTCATTATCCTCCGGTCCTGGGCTATTCTATGCCATCCCCTTATATAACCAATTTATATTTCTGTTTATTTTGTAGATTGTTTTGCATACTTTATATATATGTGTGTGTCTATATATATATATAAATTCCACAGTTCACTGGATTTACGCACCCGCTGTGCGTCAATCGGACCAACCTAAAGCCGGGCACCGGGAGATTTGCTGACTCTCCAGGGATATTGGAAGAATTGACCCAAAGCCTTGAGTCTGCTGGAGGGTCCAGGAGAGTCTGCAACCCTGGTATACACTGATGTTTGGATGCCGTCCTCTATGCCTTTTCCTTATTGGATGTTATCGGTTGAACCATTGTTTTGGAGAAACCATCCAAACAGCTTAATAGAAAGTAGTGACATCACTGGCGCCGGGAAACATGCGCAGGGACCTACCTGCAGACCCGGACCTATAAGTGCATGTCAGTATTGCTTAGGTCCTCGTAGTGTTTGTCCCACCCCACAGGTGAGGAACACGGGATTTACCTGTCTCTGCGCTTCCGCCAGGTTGTAAGGTAGCGCGCCCTCCTCAAGGGGCGCTATCCTCTCGATATCCGCCATGGTCATACGCCTATTTCAGACAGACAAGTAAAGACATAAATGCAGTGGTTCAGGAGCAGAACTGAGTATTGTTTTAATTAGGATTTCAAAACAATGCTGTAACATGTCACTTACCCCCTTGGCTCATATAAATCAGCTAATTGGAAAAGTATGTCCACTTCCATGGGTGTGACTTGGCCGAATCTCTGGGCGGCGAGTACAAACTCCTCTGGTTAGAAGAGAGCAGGGAGGAGAGAGATTAGTAATAGCTGGGCATCTCTCTGAAACCAAATAGGCCACCCCTCACAGCGCGATGGCCAAACACACCCACAGCCTAACCCCAAACCTCCATCCACCCGCAGCCTAACCTCAACCCTCCATCCACCCGCAGCCTAACCCCAACCTTCCATTCACCCGCAGCCTAACCTCAACCTTCCATTCACCCGCAGCCTAACCCCAACCCTCCATCCACCCGCAGCCTAACCCCAACCCTCCATCCACCCGCAGCCTAACCCCAACCCTCCATCCAGCCGCANCCCCACCTTCGCTCTCCCTGCACCCCTCTCACCCTCCCACTGCTCTCTCTATCCCCCTCTCGATACCCCCCACTGCTCCCTCTATACAGGTTAACCGATATCTCTATTACCAATGTCCCTACACTGCATGTACATGTTACACATCTCTAAATCCACCCCAGAGATTACTGAAAAGTACTGTTTCCTCCCCAGGGTATGAGCAAAGTTAGGGCCATGCGTTCCCTTTCTTACTTGCATCAAAGTGTAGCCAACAGGGGATTATGTAACCCCTCTACAGTTATCCAGAAACTCAGTCCACACCCCCCTCAAAAAAATGAGGTACAGTAAAATGCAATACAGCAATACATAGCACAAGAACCCGATTCGCTGGGCTAAAAACAAACACAAAAGCATCATGGCGACCGACCTCTGTATAGTCCAAAGAATCCCTCGTACCGCAGCACCTTCTTAAAGCAGTCAAAGCTGTTCTTGTACATCAGTTCCCCTACGAAAGATCCCGTGGACCTCTGGTTCTGCATTCGGGTCTTCACCAGGTCTATGGGGTACACCGCAGTGGCGCCGACCGCTGTTTGGTAAAAAAAAAAAATATTAAATAAATAAAAGCAATTTTAATATAAATATAATAATAACGAACTGGTTACAAGATCCAATTATCTTAAGTGTACACGTTCCTTGTGATTGCTTTCTCTTCATAAACCTAATGGGGTACATTAAAGGCTTGTCACGGGCTTTATTAAAGCAGATCAGCAAGCCGCCGTGCACTTATTAAGTTTAGAGGTTTGTTTTGAGTAAGACAAGTCATAGGTACAACTTGTAACCCTCCAATATCTCCCAAGGACAATGGGCCGCGCACAGAGCGCTGACAGGGGTCGCTGACCCGTCACGGAACGCTCCCGCGGGCGCAGACAGCGGCATCATTGTGTCCCCAGACGCTGGACGGGGGGGGGAGCGATCAGGTAGATAGAATGGCAACAGTCAACCATGACTAACCTCCAGCGATTGAACCGAGAGCGAATCTGTACGCCGACTCAGCCACTTGGACAAGGACGGTGCGGGAGACCTCTCCGGAGCCCTGGTGCTAGAAAGAGGAGGACAACGTGAGACGGAGGCCGTCACGACACTACACAGCTCAAATGCCAACACACACGATATCCAATTATCTGAAGTACAGTAATAAAACTTTACAAAGTTGATCTTATTAGTTATCGTTTTTGCATTTCTAATCCTGAATTTGCAAAACTTAAATACAACATAAAACATGCTATAAAAGCAGCATATTAAATAAAGCATTTAAAAAGAAAGTAGGAAGATATTGCCAACAGCAGCCAATCAGGTTATAGCTCGTATGCATCTCTTTTACATATAAGAGGGAATATTCATGAAGAACAGTCAGTGTAGACAGTGGCTCCCAGGGGTACCGCGGCATTCTCACGATGGGAATCCCGATAGTCGGGAGAGTGTAAGCCGCTCGATGGCACCGACACTGTGTAGGTTCAACACTGTAGGAACAATGTAAGGGCTGGCAACTTTATCTATGTTGCCAGCCCTTACGACGTAATTACAATGCATGGTCGCGGCAGCCCTGGGAGAGTGTTGCGGCACCCCGGTGAGAGTGTTGCGGCACCCCACAGCACACAGTTTGGGATAAGGGGGTATATTTACTAAGCGGTGAGATTGCAGGGAGATTGGAAAGTGAGGATGTTGCCCATAGCAACCAATCAGATCCAAGCTCTCAGTTTCATTTTACACACTGGAGAATGTGAACTTGAATCTGATTGGTTGCTATGGGCAACATCCCCACTTTTCAATCACGCTGCAATCTCACCGCTTAGTAAATATACCCCAGAGTCCGTAAAACACATCCCCGAAAATCTAGATACAAAAAATAGTTGGCCATGAGTATGTATCTAGAAGTAAAGTGGAACTCAACTAGATTGTGGGAAAAAAAAACTGGAACCACCCAAAATAAGTTTGAGAATCCAGAACATTCCACAGAAAGATTTACATACTCCGATTGGTCGAATCAGAGCAAAAGGCATTTAAACAAGAGACAGGACGATCCACTGGGCACAAACTCCACTCCTGACTTCAGTCTGGATTTGGTCCAACGATCAGACCGGTACAGGTACAGTTACTTTAATTCAGTGCCATTTACATGCGTTTTTCAGCTTTTATTAAATCTTCTTTTACTGTACCCAGAGTAAACGCAAAGCTTGCTGCCCCTGCACGTAACAGCCAAAAGCGTATGCAGCGCAGAGCCACAAAAGCCGTACTGTAGCAAAAACCACTGCTCTACCACCGCATTCTGAGTGCAAGCTCTTACGTCCAGAAGCGGACACGGTGGCGGCGGCGGCAGCTCCCGTGCGTCTCCGGTCCTCCGCTGGAAGCAGCCTGCGGTACAGAGTCACCAGGTCAGCGCTCAGCTTGAATGGAACGCGAAGCGGCGCGATGCAGAGGTCTGGCCGGAGGCCTACATGCCGGGAGCTAGTCTACGCCTGCCCTCTGCGGTCTGGAGCCAGCGTCTGGCTGCAGACTTGGACGGCACGGCTGTGGTCTCGCTTCACAAGATAGATTTAGTAACAAAACACAACACGGACAAAATGAAAGCCAATGAAAGGAATAAACCAAAGGAGGGAGACGCACGCAGGGAAATAGTTCTGTCATCTCTCAGCTTCACTGTAAGATAAAGGAAAACTTACTGACACAAAACCCATTTTATATCCTCCCACGATTGTGGCCCCCAGCCTTCCCCCCGCCTACCCACAAGTCCTTCCCCCACTGTGCCCCACCCCTACTGAGCCCCACAGCCCNTTGCCTTAAAACGGCGTCGTTTTCAGTGAAAACGACGCCTCTAGTGGAAAGCCGGCGTTTCCTGGAGGATTTTTTTCCTGGAGGCTTTAAGCTTGTTCTCAGTTTTGTAGGAGATGTTGTATACCTTGATATTTATCCCAAGCACGCGTATATTACCAGTATATGCTCTACCATTTCTGATGGGAGGCCATTCCACTTATCAACTACCCTTTCAGCGATATCATTCTTATTAACATTTCATCTGAACCTACCACCTTCAAGTATATAAACATGTCTTATAATAACAGAGATCTGAATGTTGCAAAAATGAGCCATGATGAATTACATAGAAACATAGAAAGTGACAGCAGATAAGAGCCACATGGCCCATCCAGTGTATGTAAAACTATACCAACCCAACTTTATTCACTATTTTGCTTGAGACTCAGAATACCCTTATATTTATCCCATAGGATTCCTATTATTAGGGGGGAAAAAAATGTGTGTGTGTGTGTATATATATATATATATATATATATATATATATATATATATATATCTAGTAAAATCTTCTAAAGAAAGTGGAAGTTTATGGCAGGCCCCATGCAATCTGCAGATTTATAGTCATGTACTTAGCAGTCGGAAGCTGCTGGCTTTGATCTTATTAGTAATGAGTCATTACACAATGTACATCTTCCTGGGAATCGGATGAGGGATGTTACAGCTGTCACTCCAGGATCCCTGACCCCGGTGTACTGTCAGTAAGCCAACTGCTGTGTGGAGTCAATGCTGGCTTAGGGCGCTGGCGGTACCTATCAGGCTCTCGCGCTGATGGCACATAGCAAGGAAAACACATAAAAGGCATTAGGAAGCCATCTGGTCCAGGTTAAGAGCAACATTAAAGGAATGTGAATTTAACGCAAGTCACTCCAAACACGCTGAGGATGTAGCTGAACGGCGTACGGGGTCTAGACATGGTAACAGGAGCATAACTCATACTCTGATAATCCTGTCCGCTGCAGCCATGCCGGTCCATGCCGTTTGTGTGCATGTGTGCATGATGTCTATGGTGCCCCTAGCACAGAGACAGAGCATACATTCATCCCATTATAGGTATTTAAAAAAATCTTCACATGTGTAATATACTACACAGGTTGATATAAAAAGCTATAACAAAACTACTTGTAGAAAGGGCAGGTGGACCCCATCCTGCTTTGCTACGGTAGATATCATCAAGGTCTATGTAGTTACATCACCCAAACATTAAAACACAGTTATCTCTCACTCACTTCCAGGACTTCTCCTGAGCTGCACAACCTACCTCAACCTAATAGGCTACTCAACACCCTCCACGGCTTCATATGCTCCCTTAAAACCCTTCAGAATGGCTTATTCCTCCTCCACCTAATCCTTCTACCCTCTCCATCCTCATCCCAATGTCTTCTGTACTGTCCACCGCTCCCGCTTAGTATGTGAACTCAAATGAGTAGGGTCCTCCACCCTCCTGTCATCTCCCTCATCTCTTCCCCCCTTCTATCTATCTCCACCTTTCTTCATTATATGGCTATTTTCATGCCATTGTAACCAGGCTTTCTACTTTATTCTTGCAGTGTTCTCGTCCTCACTTTCATTCTCCATTATACTACTATGGTGTAACTTTGTACCCCCGTGTTCTGTTATGTATTGCATGGCGCTGTGGATACGGTGTGTAATAATAATAATAATAATAATAATAATAATAATAATATTTCAGACACTCACCAATAAGAACTGGGTGAACTCTGCATATGGTAGAAGCCTCTTCCGGTCTTTGCCAAAATGCAGCTGAATGAACTCGCAGTCCCAGTTGAATGGAATATGCTGGTGAATCGTGGTCTGGCCAAATACTTGCTTTACGTCCTCTGTAAAATAATGGAGAACATGGTTATAGGTTATTTATGGACATAGAGATTTTAATAAATGTTCTTTATTTTTACAGTTAATTGTTGTTTATTACAACTATTTAGTGTATACATTTTAAGTTCATCTACTTGTACAAACATAGGAAAAAGTAAATTGTGGATTAATGAAATATTCATCCAGAGATCAGGGGCATGGTACCCGAGACCCCTTGTGTACTGTGTGTAATCTCTCATTACTTATTGCACAGGACTTGGTTACGGCAGAGTTTTGTTGTGTTTTTCCTTCTTAATAATTAATGAATATTATTGATATTATTATGTTTATTAACATAAGCACATTGATACCATGCATCTGTGGATATGCAAAAGCCTCTTAAAAAAGGTTGTTCGTGCAACTTTCTATTTAGTAAAATGTTTGTTTTGAGCGTATCGATGGGGCAGCCATTAATTACCGCAATTCCATAGGTTGGTTCCGATGTTATTACCATTAATACCAATAATCAATTGACCAATGAACTAGATTATTCAGGTGAAAGCAGGTGACAGAGATCAAGAGATAAAAAGACTAAAAATATATATTTATATATTTTTTCATAATAATAGCAATAATAATAATAGCAATAATAATAATAATGATAATAGCAATAATGTACCAGCAGCAGATCTGTGCAGGGAATTTAAGGTAAAGCTCTGGACACAATGTCCACAATATCGTTCAAGCAGAGGGGAGCTCACTCCTCTCTATAGTGTAATGGCATACCCCCTACAGTAATATTATTATTAATAGAAATAATAATAATTTGCTGTATTTAAAGCCGGCCACAGACTATGCAATAATCTGCCGGCCCAAGCATTACAGAGCGCATGGAATGAACAGACTGCTGGAATAACACTAAAACGTATGACGCACAAAGAGAAAGTCACGGTAGTGGATCTAAACATTAATGGCAGAAAATAATGCGTTAAGCTGGCCATACACTAGAAAATAAATTGATCCAATCTAAAGATTTTTCAAGAGTGGGTAAAACCATGTTGAATTGCATGCAAACACTAACATTCATTTTAACCCCCCTGCAATTCAACATGGTTTTACCCACTCTTGAAAAATCTTTTGATTGGAACAATTTATCTTATAGTGTATGGCCAGCTTTACATTTAGGACAGATACAATTTAATAAATTGGATTGGAACAGATTCACAAAATAAAAAATACAAAAAATTAACCCCTAACACACAATATTTCTTTACTTGCTTTATGTCCATAATATAAAGGACACGCACTGCAAAACACGCAAACATGGCCGCTCTCCGGCTCACCCTGACGTCTGGATAGGATTTAGAATTTAATAAAGCCGGTGTACTAGTGAAGACAATTAGCATGTCGTATTTACATGAACACTGTACTTAAGGGAAAATTGCTGAGGTTTTATTGAATTTTGTGTGGGAAGATCACTTTTGTATACAGCTAAGAAAATTGCCCTAGTGTTCCATTCAAAGTGACACATCTCTCGCTGCTCTGACACTGACTGGATTGAATTATACATGTGCAGGAGAAGTGATTTTAAAGGTTTCCTACATAAAAGTTCCAGAAAAGTGCATCCAAAGCCACAAAATCAAATAAATATATATATATATTACTTATAGAACTTCTTTAACTCTTACCAAAAATGCAAAACCTATAACTACAACTTATACAAACCTGATCGATAACTAAGAGACATTCAGCTACACACAAGTAGAAGAAGCCTTGGAAGAAACCTATTCAACCCTCCAACATATATGTAAAAAAAGAAGAAAAAAAACCCCCACAATTCGGTACCTTGGGGGTGTGTCCACATAAGAGGCAGAGCTTGTCATTCACTGTACACTAAAATAGTACTGAACCGGCTAAAATCGATACAGTTGGAGGGTATGAATCAAGAGAGAGAGTGAGTAATACATAGTCTATTTATTTTATTATCTATGTATGTGTGTATATATANCCGCAGCCTAACCCCAACCCTCCATCCATCCGCAGCCTAATCCCAACCTTCCATTTACCCGCAGCCTAACCTCAACCTTCCATCCACCCGCAGCCTAACCTCAACCCTCCATTCACCCGCAGCCTAACCCCAACCTTCCCCTGCGTGGACATTTTCCCCGATTTTGAATAGGAGACATTTGCATCCCTACACATTAACATAGCTGCAATGATATTTCCACCACACCCATGTGTGTGTACAAACCGCATTCATACTCGTTCTAACCCCTTTAAGACCCATTAATTACATTCCTAATACAGACAGAAGACGACGTCACGACACACGCGCTGACCTTTGGTGACCTCCACGTCTTTCCTATTGCCGGCCACGGTACTGTAGATCTTTCTAATAAGCTCCATGTTGTTAAGCAAGGAATTAAATCCATTAAAGTAGGAAAAGCTGACCTGATGAGATATGGTACCTCCAGCAGCCTTAAATGAAACATTCGAAGGGGGAAAAAAACTGGTTAGCAGAAGAAATGGGAATAAATCTGCAGAACTAAGTAGAGATTTACTGCAACAACAATGCGACCCGTCAGAGAAAATACTTCTTGCTCGCTAATAAACTCCATAAAGGGTTTTCCCCCTGCGAGCATCTGAGGCACAGGCCCTAAGCAATCACATATGTGGGATTACACCAGCTCGCACAGCCCTGGTTACGAGGCAGCAGATCCAATATTGCCGGGTCAGAAATGTTTTACAAGTCTATTTATTTGAGGTAATGAATGTAGAGACATCACAACGCAATGCATTAAAAAATAATAAAAATATAAAAACATTCCTGAAACAAAACCATAAAATACACGAACATATAAATACAGCCCTGAGTACGCCAACGCAAAGACGAGAAACACGATTAATGGTGAACTATGATGTGAAAATAAAATATGGCTTCTATGATCAGGAATAACTCTAAATGAACTCTATCTATTACATACGAGAATCATTTCTAAGATGGCATTTCTGCAAATGCAAATGCTAAATGAAAGTGTAATGTGCACTGTGTAATAGAGCATCTGGGCCTAAATTAACTACACAGGAAAAGTAAAAAGTGGAGATGTTGCCAATAGCAACCAATCAATTTGGAGCTCACATTCTCCAGAGCGTAAAATAAAAATGAGAGCTTGAATCGGATTGGTTGCTATGGGCAACATCCCCACCTTTCAATCTCCCTGCGTAGTAATTTAGGCCTTGGTGTTCACCATTGCAGTTCACCATTTGCTTTGCCTGCAGTTCTTATTAAGGTCTTACATGTCACTAACCCATATCCACCAATAAAATAGTTAACGTGTATTTTAGTTTACATTCGAGCATAGAGCCCCCCCCATTGCACAGTGTAAGCTGCCCGAGCAGCACATAACACAGTATGTCCTATGTGAATGTATGGGCTGGCATCCACCCCCCCAGGGAAAGCGTTGAGGCACCCCTAGGAGCCGGGGTGCACAGTTTGGGAACCACTGGGATATTCTGTCCAATTCTCTCATCTGCAAAAGGCAATAACCCATATATTATTATTTTCACCACTGGGGGCGCCAGAGGTTTATCATGAGTAGGAAATAATGCCTACATAGCAAAGCAGCCTTGCACCTCACAGGCTTCAGAATGAATGACAGCGTTCAGTTGGTAAACCCCTTATAAAGAGATAGCAAATAGTAAAATAAAAAACATACAAAAATATATAAAAATACCTACAGCAACTAAACACTGCTCCACAAATGGTGTTAAGACATGTGGGCGAATAGTGACCATTATGTCTCTAAAGTCCATGGCATTGATGGTCCCGGTGTGGTCTGTATCGCGCTGGACGAAAGCCTGACGTGCATGTTCTAGTTG
>JABWIB010007564.1:0-21506 GCA_016617825.1 Platyplectrum ornatum
CACCTGTGTCTCACCTCCGCTCTGCCCCCTCTGCACCTGTGTCTCACCTCCGCTCTGCCCCCTCTGCACCTATGTCTCACCTCCGCTCGGTCCCCTCTGCTCCTCTGTCTCACTTCCGGTGTGTCCACGCTGCTCCTGTGTCTCACTTCCGCTCTATCCCCGCTGCCCCTGTGTTCCTGCTGTTACAAAATCTCTCTCCTTTCTGTCCCTGCTTCTTCTCTACCCGCTCTTCCTCCTTGTCCTGGTTGCTCACAAGTAGAAGAATGATTTATATTGCTCCACAATGCGGGGTAATATGTTTAAAGCTAGTTCTGAAGCCACTAACGCAGATTATGTTGATACATTGTCCTGTTTTTTTCTATGCAGGAAAAAATAACGTGAAATAAAGAAAGTCCCTGAAATTGAGTTATTTTTAATGCCTGAAGATGCACTTTGTGAACCCCCCTCAAGAAAACAAAATGAAGAACATTGCGATTTCACGTTATTTTTGTGACAATGTAACGCTCCCATCCATGACCTATCTCTGAATTAATAACCATGACGGAGAATTGGAATATTGGTTTGGAACCCAGGAAGAGTTGTGGATTGGAAGGACAGAAGAACCTCCTGGATGGGACTTTCGTGCAGTCACGTGGTAAGCCAGGACATGAATTGGAGTGGAACAGCGCTGTTAATGAGCAAAGTAGGAAACGACAAAGATTTAGCGCTAACCACCAGGCTTGGCCCAAGAGCTCAAACTCTTTCTCTGATCCTGAGCAGGGCACCAGCAGCTCTTCTTCGTGTAGGGACAGGATGAGGAACATCAAATTCACCGATGAGGAAAATGACGTTCTAGTCACAAAGGTCTTGGAAAATTATCCCAAGTTGTATGGGGACGATGCATCGAGAACATCAAGCTTTGAGAAGAAACGGATTTGGAGAGGTATTCTGGAGTCCATCAATTATCTGGGTGTGAGTGTTCGGAACATAGACACTTGCAAGAAAAGATTTGCCGATGCCAAGAGGTATGTGAGGGCCAAAATGAACAAGCATTGGGGTCCCACTGGACCACGTACTGCATTGAATGTCTACTACACGGATTGGGAAGAAAAGATAAAGGCTGTTCTATGTCCCCTAGGGGATGGCTTCCCAGGTATCATTGACTCTGCTGATCCTTCCACCTACGAGTCTCCAGGTAGGTATATCAAACTATTCATTTATTAAATTAATACATTGTACATTTACTACATCCATCCACTTCTTTCCGGGCTCTGAAGTGGTTGCAGCATTGAATTGAGTTCGGGTCTGGTTTGCTGCAATTGCCTGCACATATATTCAGGGCATGCACGGTGCAATGCACATCTTACTCTGACGGCAGACCCCTACCTTTTCGCTACTGCTTAGCATAATGCCCAATCTCGCCCCACTGTTGGAAAGGACCAGCACCTGAATGAATTGGTCATTAGTTAGGGGTGTGGCCATATATGTCCACTTCCAAGCTGAAGAGTTGATTGGAGAGAAGGAAATTGAAATGTTACTGTCTATGTACTAAAGTCTTACTTGTGAATTCTAGGCTATTGGTCTCCTCCGAGTAATACTTCACCAGAAGCTCAGTTGTCCCCTGAAGAACGTGTAACCCCAGCAATGAAGTTTTGCACCAAAACTGAAGTGTCTGAAAACCATACATTTCAGACCATGGAAAAAGATTTCACTTCTTGTAAGGATCACACAGTGGAACATAAAGACCGTTCAGTAGTGGTGCCAACCAGAGATATTCATCAAAACCAAGATGGTTTAACACATAATTTTTCTCAACAACGTTCTCCAGAAGCTCAATTTCCTCCTGAAGAAAGTATAACCCCCATGGTGCAGTTCATCCCTCCGGCCCAAGTGTCTGAAAACCATAAATCTGGAGAAGGATCATCCTCCTTTAAAGCTTGCATGGTTGCAAACGTAAAAGAGGAAGACGATGATGGTGCTTCGGTGATGCCATCAGTAGACGTTTATCAGAATCAAGACTCAGGATCTACATCAGCACACAATTTTCCCAAAGAACATTCACCAGAAGCTCCTCAAGAAAGTGCAACCCCAGAGCTCCAATTGTACGCTAAAACAGAAGCCTTTGAAGACCAGAAATGTCACATAACGAAGAAAGAATTACTTCAGGAGTCAGTGCAAGGAGATGATGGGACTTCAGTGACCGAGTCCAATCAAGGCCAATTCGCACCACCGCAGAATTATGCCGAACAACGTTCAGAAGGTGAAGGCATTTCAGAAAGGGACAGACTCCTTTATCAAGGCCAGGCCGCCTTTAGACGAACTTTGAGACGGCAGCTCCATGCTGTCCGGCAGGAATTTAGGGACTTTAGACGTGAACACCTGGAAAGGATGGACTTGTTGCTCACTCTCCATCGAGACCATATCGCAGTAGAGGAGCAGAGGAATCAGATCCTTTCTCAGTTGGTTAACACTGTGAACACTTTAGCCACAAAACTAAGTCCTTCAGACACAATCAGAGACGGGCAATATTTAGAATCTACGAGCTCTGCGGAGAATGATGCTCTAAGGGCGCACATTTCACAACACTCATCCGGTTGGACAAGTGATGACTCATCACAAACCCCCAGGGAAAAGCGCACCATGAATGGAGTATCTGCTGCCTCCAAGAAAAGGAAATAAATGTTTAGTTATTTTTTCCACTGGTCTTATTGTTATTTGAACCTATAAATCACCCCTTAGGGGTATATTTACCAAGCAGGGAATTTGCTGGGGAATTGAAAAGTGGGGAAGTTGCCCATAGCAACCAATCAGATTCGAGCTCTCAGTTTCATTTTACATACTGGAGAATGTAAGCTCAAATCTGATTGGTTGCTATGGGCAACTTCCCCACTTTTCAATTCCCCAGCAAATTCCCTGCTTAGTAAATATACCCCTTAGTGTTTCATAATTGGTAAACCTACAGATCATATGTACTGGAGATGTCTGCAAAAGGGTATTCTATTAGGAGGGGCGTCTCTTTAAGATATTATTTTATTTTTATTTGAATATAAATTTAAAATCCTAGGGTCGGATCCAGACTACTGTAAATCCGGTGCTTACAGGAATCCGTACTGTAATCCCTAGCCTAAGCTTTCTGCGCCACCTTTACTTTAATTCAGGTTCTTGCAGATAGCTGGATAGAACATAAGCCATACTGTACTATCTGCTTCCCTTTCCCCTGCTCACCGTGCCTACACTATGTATGCCCAGTACCCCTTCCCACCTCGCCGATGGAGAGAGGGAGCTTTTACAACAGCTCCTTTAGGCTGTACAGGCATACTTTATTTTGCATACAGTTTTGTTACGCATTTTAAGAACCAGCCTAAGGGAGTTATAATAGGACATAAAGGTGCTGAACTATAGGTGAATGTCCAATGGTAAAATGTATCTCGGCTTGATGGGAAACATAGCTATATTAACCTTGGCGGCTCTGGTCACGCATACAACTCGCGTAGACAACTTACATAGATAAGAGAGACGGAGTGTGCTCATGCACAATATGGGGCTGATCCAGAGTGTGGGCAAAACAGGAGCAAGTGTAGGGAATACTGAACCTCAGGGGAGGTAAGTATAAACTGTGAAAACAGAATTAAAGGTCGGAGGTTTAGTTTCCTAACTCCTCTATAATTTCCAGATGTTATGCAGTTAGTGAGTTTTTTGTTGAAAGACAAAGTGGTATATTTACTAAGCGGTGAGATCGGAAAGTGGGGATGTTGCCCATAGCAACCAATCAGATTCAAGCTCTCAGTTTAATTTTACACACTGGTGAATGTGAACTCAAATCTGATTGGTTGCTATGGGCAACATCCCCACTTTTCAATCTCACTGCAATCTCACCGCTTAGTAAATATACCCCAATGTGTTTTTTCTGCATGCAGTAAAATTAAAAATGTATCTCCTACCCTCACATTGCAATATGGTTCTGCTCAGGTCTACACTAAAAAACATTATAACTGCAATATCAGCAGCTATGTATTACAACCATCGTTTGCATTTTTAGTGCACATTAGAAGCACAATATTTTTTATATAGTAGCATTTGTTTTTTAAGTCAAATGCAAGAAACAACCACAAGGTGGAGCTAGAGAGTCATCTTCAATGTCTGCTTATGTTAAAAAAGTTATGCTAAGAACTACTGAGAAACTGATGTGTTAAGGTGGCCATTCATGGGGCAATTTTAACCCAAAACTCACAAAAAACGGTCCGTGGACGGCAACATTAAAAAAGCCCCAACGGCGACAAAACGCAGAAAAACGCTTACAAACGACATCAGCGAACGGATCAGTGAACGGATTTTCCGATTGATCACCGTTCTACGTTTGTTTACTAAAAGAAAAATAAAGAATAATACCTGTAAAAAATAGAAAAAAAAGAAATAAAAATATACTTACTTTACAGATGTCTCAGCTTCTTCTCCCTATGCTCCGGTGTGTCCAGAGCAGCTGGAGAGGATACTGTATAGGTGTGACGGCATCATGCAAGACAGAGACGCCGGCGCATAGGGAGAAGGAGCTGGGCACCAGAGAATCTTTAAAGTCAGTATATTTTTATTTAATTATATATATATATATTTTTTTTTTTACAGGTTTTCATTATTTTTAATGGCCACCATGAGAACGACATTTTTTTCGTGGATTTTCCCTAGGATGCAGATATTCCACGAGAACGAAGTTGGTCTNGTGAATGGCCACCTCTAGAAGTCCACANCCNCTCTNTTATAAACCAACTGGTCCATCTTCNAACCCAAGAGTGACTCCACCTAGATATTAAGATGCCATCACATAACCTCTAGTGCAGACCCCTAAACATGGACATACTGAGTAATTAGCACTAGTCAGGGTTTTCCAATGAAGGATAATGCACATTACTGTTGTGTTTATGCAATTTGTGTCAACCCGGTTGAGTGCTCTCCAGTTATCTTCATGTCCCAGAATGCTTTGTCATCAGACTGTAGTTGACATATTCTTGTATGTAATAGGAAAGTGAGAGCTAAAATCTAATTGGTTGCTATGGGCAACATCTCCACTTTTACATTCCCATAGTCTAGTAAATATAGGACCTTGTGCACGGTAAGTCCCAGCATGCTTTAACTGCATAGACATAATTAATATTTAATAATTAATACCTGACAAAGCATGCTGGGAAATGTAGTTTGACAACACCTGGAGATCAGCAATTTGCCTACCCTTGCACTAGTGTACAATAGGCGTTTGACTTATTGAATTGCCTCTACCTGGTTTCTGTACACATACTGAGGGTGTACACACTCAGGGTACATCCTACCCAGAGGTTCCGAAGTTTTAGCGGAAACACGTACCTCTGAATAGGACGAGATAGAGCAGCCTTTTTCCTGCTGTCGGAGCTGTGTGTGCAGAGGCAGTAACTTCTACAGCCCCAGCCTCTGCGCTTTACTAGCATTTAAGGGCTGATCCAGAGTTTGGGAGCAAATGCAAAACAGGTGCAAGTGTAGACCTGGGCTAAACCAAACTGCAGGGATAGACTAGTATAAACTGTGGAAGCACAATTAAAGTTAAAAGATGAAGTTTACTATCTCAACTCTAACTTACTAAGTTAAAGTTTTGCAGTGTGTGAGATCTTTCTGCAAAAGCAACGTGTTATATCCGCATGCAATAGAATTCAATGCATATGCATCCCTCGCATTGCAACATGGTTTTACACCTAATAAAAGGTGTGAGTGCGACNCTGGATCGGCCCCTCAAAGCCTTTTAAAATGCATATGCAGCATTAAAACCCCATATAAGTTAGTATTTTGCAATGACGGTGTGTAGTAGCAGTATATCACTACTACACTGGCATTTGGAATGGTGGAATCGTGTAGCGGAATCACAGGTAACATCCCCTGCTAATGCGACTGTTTGAGTCAAAGGATATCTTACGCTTTCTGACTCAAGTGTGCGCCTCTAAATGGGTATGCCGTGAGAGGGAACGCCTATACTGTGCATTGTTTTAATAGGGAACACCCACTTATAGACTTAGCCTCACTATCATAAGTACTATTGGACCTTTTCCAAGGACCGATGGGGAACCACTGCGTCCACAGATCTGAGAGAGCACACAGGTGGCCGCTCGCATTGCACGGGTGGATTTTCAAGACCCCTACCCTAATTAAGAGTAGTTAGTACTGTATAGTGTAATACCAAGTCATGTCAACTTTGGTTCGTCAGTCTAACTAGAGTTGTGTAGCACAGATGCGTATGGTTGAGCAGAAGGGGAAAATAAACAGACAGTAGGATTGCACAGAAAAGAGGGAAATGTCTTCAGTCTTGATGCAGAACATTGCTTTAATGCATTCTGATTGCTAAACACTCAGGTAATGAGGACAAAATGGCTGCCAACATGCTAAACCCCACAGAAGCTGGGCACAATCCTGATGTCTGGCTTTGCTCCAGTTACTTTCTTCTCACTGTTATTTAAATGCACCAGTAACATATGTTTAAGTTTTAACAGGTCCACGTGGCGGCAAAAAGAGGATTAACAGAAGTTAAATTATCTAAATGATTATCACACCTAAGGGTGTGCCGGTGGAGGAATCAGTGCCTCCTTACAAATGATTCATGGAAAGAAAATAAAGAAGTGTCAGCCAGGCTGTCCTTTGCACTCTTATCTGTGGGAACAAGAATATATTGGTTTATATTAAGCTGTCACTAAAGGGAGATAAAAGGGAGAAAAAGAATAATATTTATATAACTCCACTTGTCCAATGCAAATATCAGTGGCATACAGTATGTTGTTACTATATTGTTCAGTGTATTTCAGCACTATGTACCTAAATGAAAGACTGAAAAGGTACGTTCCATCTCCTCCAGTGAAGGCATAGGCAATCTGCAGAACTCCATGTGAAACTACAAGGCCCAGCATTCTTTGCCACATGTAGCTATGAGCAGTGGTTCAAGTGGGCATTCGGGGTTCCTTGTTGACCATCTGAGTCATATTAAGGGGGAGATGACTTTCCCAGGCTCCCCTCTCTCTGCCAGTAATTACCCCTCACCACTGGTAATCGCCGGTCATGGCCAATCAGGAGCCCCAGCCTGCGACAGTGGGGGATTGCGGTACAAGGGCAATTACCGCTGACAGGGGATGGAAACAGATAGAGGGGGAGGGCCCTTGGTCCTAAGTGCTCTGCTCTGTTGGCCAAAAACCCTTTACCACCGCTGCCACAACATATGAAGACTGGACACAGCATAGAGACCACAACTCAATGAGCGACAACAATAAAGGGCTCCTTGCAAGAGGATAGACTGGTGCAGTGTCATCTCCATATACATGTGGGGTGTTTTAGGGGTTGGTAATGTGTAAAGTACGTGGAACAAATGCAAAGGGTCTGGGAATGTCACATGGAGTATATTAGGGTCTGGGAATGTCACATCCGGAGCCTAATATACTACATCTATACTAAAGGAATAAGTAAATCCAGTGTATGATACAGTATGGCTCAAGCAAACAAATTGAGCAGGAGGACGTCCTATCCAGAGGTGCAGCGGTTTTTGCAGAAACACGCACCTCTGTATAGGACACTTCTGCAGCCACAGTGTCTGCACTTTAAAAGGCACTTAAATGGGTTTTTTATTGCCTGCATTTTGCATAAAGGTATATTGCTACTATCCTAGCATTTAAAACAATAAAAAAAATGTAAACTTATAAAGTATAAAATGGCAGCCACTGGCAAGTTTGACAGGGGGTCCCGCAAAAGCTATACACCCTGCCCCCACGGTAGTCACGCCGCTGTGTGGTGGCACTTTGTGTGGTACACTTGTAGCTTTTTAAGATTCAGAAGGCACTTCACAATTCTGTTTGTCACAATACTTAATAAATGATGCTTCAGATGAACCGATTTTTGCATTCTGTTTTGCATTTGATAAAAGTCCAAACAATCACCGAAGTTATTTGCAATTTATACAAATGAAATGTAAACATTACAGAGAAATGTTTGGCAAGTCAACAGCGTATCACTGTCTATGTCAAAATCCATTTTGTGTCTTCCTTCCAATCCAAACTGGATGAGTGAACATGCTGGAAACAGTAAAGGCCTTGATTCAGTGTGTTACTATGGTCATCTCATTGTCCACAAACCTGTTTGTCTTCGTCCGAAAACTTCGAGATTGGACTAAAAAGGAAATATTTAGCATCTCGGATCAGCTCATTCTGGGAATCAGTTTCTTTAGCTTGGGCAATGAACTCCAGGAGATGTGCTCGTATTTTATTGACCTGGAGAAAAAGAATTCAATGTATTTAAATAAAATTAGCATCATTGCCTGTCTGACCATGCTGTCCGGTAATCTCTGGTTCTCCACATGGCTCAGTGTGCACCTGTGTCTGAGAATAATCGTGGTAGATAACAGGGTCTATGCCTACCTACAGAATACGTTTCCCAGGTTATTTCCGTGGATTCACATCCCTACGGTTCTGGGCTCATTTTTATTTAGTTTCCCCATCCCATGGGAATTAAAGAAAGGCATGTCACCAGATACAACCTTTTATGAGTCCATTCCTAATGTGACACGTCATATCCGGTGGGAAAGGANCAACCTTCAAGCTTCTTCAGTGTTCCTGGCTGTCACTTTTCTCGGGTTAATGTTAAGCTTCATATCATTGCTTGTATTTAGCTCTTCTTTGTTTAAGCACAAATGGAAAGGAGAGACCGAAAAAAGATCCAGATACGTAGACGATCGTGTTTTTGCACTGAAAATGATTGCAGGACTTCTTTTGCCTAACGTTCCTCTGAGCTTGATGGTAGTCATGTTTTTTTTTAATGCTAATTATTTATCATGGGACAGGTATATTTCAATGATCATTTCTATGTGTAATGGCATCAATTCCTTTCACATGCTCAAACAGAGAGGCATATTGGATGGAATACTAGTGTAAATTAATAGTAAATTATAGTGTATAGTATCATATTTTAGTGTATTAGCATAGTGTAATGCAATTTCATTAAACAGAAAAAAGTACATTTCTGGAAGTGTGTGATTTGTAGACTCTGATGCTTTTTATGATAACGTTATAAACCTAGGACAAGATCAGAATTGGAAATAAACGACATGCTACTTTCTAGGCTTTTCTGGATAGATAGATAGATAGATAGATAGATAGATAGATAGATAGATATGAGGTTGATATATAGATGGATATGAGGTAGGTATGTAGAGGCTTTACCTAAGCGGGCCTCACTACCAGAGACACATTGATCCTGCCTGTCCATGCACTGAATTCAGATGAATTGGATGAAGGCTAATGGGGAAGCACATGTCATGTTGGGACGTCACCGTCTGTGACGTGGTGGCAGTGGNGGACCGCATCATTTGACCTGCCTCCGGCTTTGCTTATAAAGGTGGCAGAATGCGGGCAGTCAGATTGTAGAAGCAAGTCAAAAGAAGAGGATGTCCAGCAACAGGAGAAGACCACCAGCCTGACCAAAGACTTTAAGCAACTAGAGAAGACTGCTAGCAAGAAATAACACTGCAATCAATGGGAGGAGATGGGAATGGCACCAGCAAAAAAGCTTCTGGGTCCTTGGGTGTCTAGCAACTACTGAGAGACTCTGGTCCTCCATACTCAGAGGTCGCTGTTGGTAACCTTGGGTATTCTTGGATGTTGCCTGTCCACTGGCAGTGGTCACCCCCTTACAACACTACCTCATCATATATATGGGGCCCATTACACCTGTGGATGCACCAACGGACAGCTAGTACACAACAACCCGGTATATGCACACCAGTAGCTGTTGCCAACAGTGGTCAGTAAAAACACTTTCCCTGTTATATTCACCCACTCTGGTTCTGGTGCTTACTTGCAGTTGGGCCAGAGACCCGTTTGTGCAGACCTGGATAAGTGATGGAGTGCTCTGGTTGGACTGCAGTTGGTATAAATAGAAGTTAATTCAGGGAGCAAGCCATGGTAGGGGTGTGAATCCAGCACAAGCTTGAGCAGGTGAGGTATCATAGTACTGTTTAACTGTTTTATTATATGGATTTAAGAGGAGTTATTTGATTAGTTAAAATTTTTAAGGGTAGTATACTCCTAAAAGTTGTACTATCATAATAGATAGTGCAGGCTGTACCTCTAATCCTAACAGGTTAGTCAGCGTAACCCTAACAGATGAGCACTCAGGTAAGATTGAGCTCTATTTCCTCCCTGTGTGGCCCTCACTCTGTGAGTGAGTATGGTAAGGTCATGGTCCATTGTCCTCAGGTCCTAGGACAGAGCAACTGNAATCCCCTGTTAACCTTCCGCCATTGGAGACTCCGGACAACCCCTTTCCCTTCGCTTTCCCTCTTCTGTTCCCTGCTACTCACCTCTGCTGGGAAAACTTCCCCTGGGCTCCTTTTCCTGAGAAACCTTTCCTAAAACAGGTAAGGGAACAAGGACCATTAGCTGCGGCTACAGATAGATAGATAGATAGATAGATATATGATAGATATGATATAGATAATTCTCTTTTTATGTCACTGCTTAATAATATATTCTTATTCCCAAGATAAGAGTGCAAAAGACAACCTGGGAGACTCTTTGTTAGGTTCTGGGTGGTAGTGACAAGGCGACACCAGATACTAGCCTTGGGTAGGGGGGAAGTTGGGGTGTGGAGTCTAACCATCGTATGGCATTCTCCAGAGCCTCTAATGGTGAGGATAGATTTGCGGCGGCAGGACGGTGGCAGGTCACGGTCCCCAACTAAACCACTAGATGACAACCAAAGCCCCAACAAGAAACAAAGGGCACAGATGGACAAGACTGACAAAATACAGAACAGAAGGCCTCAAGGAGAGACACTGGACATGGTCTCACCAGACTGACACACAAGCAACACTAACATAAAGAGAGAGAGCGGGTGATAGAGGAGAGGGAGAATAGAATTAGGCAGAACTGAGAGGGAGAGCAATATGGTAGAGCTGATAGGGAGAGCGGAGTGGGAGACCTGGAGGGAGAGAGCAATGTGGCAGAGCTGAGAGGGAGAATGGAATGGGAGAACAGGTTGGCAGCAGACATGAGGCAAACTGAAAGCAGGACGAGGACAGCAAGAGACCGATATAACCCGCAGGGTGGGGAAGGTGCTGGAAGTTAAAATGGGAGAGGGCAGCCAATGAGAGGAGGAGAGGAAGCTGAGTCCCCAGTCAGGTGACCGGAAGATCAGCTAGGCATCAAGTCTTGCTGCTCAGTGACGCGATGCAGAGAATCCCGGAACTCCGTCCTTCCAAGACCCCTAATACTCTTTTTTATTTTATATCAATGAATCATTTGTAAGGAGGCACCGATTTTTCAACTGGCAAACCAGTTGAAATATATAAATTGATAGACATAGGTGTAAGTCTCACCCCCTGACATTCATTTGTTATAAACCAGGTGTAACTTTCACCTCCCCTGAGATTCATCATGGTATTGCCCAGGTGTAACTCTCANCCCCCTGACATTCATCGCCTAGGTGTAACTTTTCTTTTATTCTCTTCTTACTTTGAAATAACAATGTCATATAAACTGTTGGACTATATCATTTATAGATCCCATGTTGCTGATAATCTCTGTATATAATGATGTTCTATGTCTGCAATCTTCAATGAAAAAGAAAGTGACTAAAATGATATGACATCCAGCAGCACACACTCCACAGTATTCTGCTATTTGCCTTGGCTGCCTGTCTGTTGTATCCAGTATAAATAGGGAGAAGTGTTAAGCTGGCCACACACTATAAGATAAATTGTTCCAATCTAAAGCTTTTTTCAAGAGTGGGCAAAACCATGTGGAATTGCAGGGGAGGTAAAATGAATGTCAGTGTGTGCATGCAGGGAGAATACTTTATTGTTGCATTTCGCACACAGATACTGACCAGTGTTACTGTTACACTGTTATTACACTTGTACTGGAAACATCATCTCTCACCTGTAATACTGATTGCAATTAATTCAGTTTGCCTCCCCTGCAATTCAACATGGTTTTACCCACTCTTGAAAAATGCTTAGATTGGAACAATTTATCTTATAGTGTGTGGCCAGCTTTACACTCATGAGTTACACTCTCATGGGTAAAACCATGATGAATTGCAGGGGAGGTAAAATGAATGTCAGTGTGTGCATGCAGGGAGAATACTTTATTGTTGCATGTTGCACACAGATACTGACCAGCGTTACTGTTACACTGTTATTAGACTAGGAAACATCAGCTGTCACTTGTTATGCTGATTGCAACTAATTAAATTTACCTCCCCTGCAATTCAACATGGTTTTGTCCATGAGAGTGTAATAGTTATGAGAGTGAAAAGCTGAATCTGGCCCATAGTGTGTGGCCAGCTGTAGACGGCAAAAAATGTAATAGGGACAGATATATGTTTGATCAGTAGATTCCATGGTAATTTAGCTCAAGGTAATGGGGATATCTACACATTGCCAAACATTTGCTTCCAGCATAACTAATAAACTAGAAAAATCATACAGCGTTAATCATTAGAAAGATTTATTACACAGCGAGGATGACATGCTACACCCTCTATTCTCAGTAGTTTCCAAATAACTCATCTCTATTCATATTGTAGTAGCTGTAATAGTTTTTCTGTTGCCTGCAGGCAGTGTCCTTTTTACAATAGCTATAAATAATTTTCACACATTCTGATTTTTTCCCCTAGTTTTTAATTTGCTTATTTTACTTCATAGGGAGTGACTTACAAGTTTACACTGAATTCCTTATAATAATAATAATAATAATAATAATAATAATNATTATTATTATTATTATTAATAATATTATATTATTATTAATAATATATTATTATTATTATTATATAATAATAATAATAATATAATTGAATGTATTTGTTTAGTTTTATGTTCTATATAGTTTTATGGTTTATGTCTTTGCTTTCCCCATCACCCAATCCAAGGCCTAGATTTACTAAACTGTGGAAAAAAGGAAAAAATTTAATGTTTCCCATAGCTACCAATCAGATTGTAGCTATTGGCAATATGCAGACAGACATTACTCAACTGAACCGCCACCATCGCCACCTTACCTCACACGGCCTCAGCACTGATAATTCGCTAAAGCTTTCCACCAATTAAAGACCACATATCCACAATGCCCCTATGGAGTCATACAACCACTTGGAGAGGGCAGGTGGACATAATCCAGCAGACAGAGAAGGACCTCCTATAGGCAGCATCAGTTTTATAGAAACGTGCGAGGAAGACATTCCTCAACATTTAAGGAGCTGGTAGGACGCAACTACTGACAAACCCACCCCCAGGGAAGCACTCACCCCTTCTTGAATTTAAATGAAAATAATAATTATATTCCGGGGCAAGTATAGACCTCAGCAAACTATGTTACAATGTAAGTGGGGTACATGAATATTAGATCTTTTTCGCTTTTTGCAAACTCACATGCTGTATATGCATATTACCAAGATTAGATACCTTGAATTTTGGCACAGAAATCAACATAGATGTTTTACAAAGATTGTAGCAAGCAATTAAGGGTGCAGCCTGTCAGGTTTAGCTGTGGTTAGTCTACTTACAAACAAATATGCTTTGCTTAATAATCTGCCCTGAAATCTCTAATTGTTATGATGTCCCCATTAGGATGACTAAGGTTTAAAAATATAGCGTGAGGTGGGTGTGTTACTATAGCATAGTAACACACCCACCACATAGATGTTAATAGGGATTTTATATTCACTAAGGTAAAGAGCCAGAAAGGGCGTTACTTTTACTGTAACTAACTATTCTAAAACATCATCGCTTCACGAAACCTTGGACTGATTCACATGTCAATGCAGGTCCCAACCCCAGTGGTTCTGATGTTGGATACTACTTACCAGAGTGTCTGGAATATACACAGATGAGGGGAGTGAACGCCTCTCGTTTTCCTTTATTAGCAGAGTTCTATCTTAAATACCCTGCTGCCCCCGTGACCATCCTGCATGCCTATCCCCACCCCCAGTTCAGGGTTTATTCCTGCTTAATCCAAATAACATCCTTGCATATAGATCTCCAAACATACAGTACTTATTCAGCTTGAATCTGATTGGTTGCTACATCCCCACTTTTCAATCTCCCTACAATCTCTCTACTTGTTTTGTTGGCTGGTCTACTAATTTGGCCCTGATGTCTGCAAAAAAAGTTCACTTTGTACTGAACAACGATTCCCATTCATAATTCATTTCAGAGCCATTTTGTGGATAAGCATATTACAGCAGCAAAGGCTTCTGGGATTATTTGCAGACGTTCAACAAGATATTGTGTATCTGGACTTTGTTAGCAGAAATCTTTGACACCAGCAAATCACCTGCAAAATATAATAATCGTTCTTATTTGTACGATTTAGGGAGTTTACACAAGCGACTTGCATATATCCACTAATGCAGGGCTCGAAGTGGGGGGTCTATACGGGGGCTAGTTATTCTGGAACTTCTTTCACTGATCTAATTGAAAAACTAAAAATCTATTTTCACTCTATAATTTTCTATGTTTCCTTCCATACCACCACTTCTAAAATTCATACTTCCACTTCTAAATTTCCACTTTGACTGCTGCCCTAATGTACATAAATCTGGATTCAATCCTACAAGATAATTGGGGAAACCTCCCTACCACAGTATATCCATCCATACTGGATTTCCTGAGTGTTAGTCAGGGGCAGGCTGGCGTGGATGGCAAGGTGCCAGATGGTCACAGTCCCATTAGTGGCCGCAAGGCCACGGCTGCACATGAGCCAGTCTGCTGATAGGCATGTGCGGGCTGTTCAAAACAACCACATGGAAGCCATCAGCAGACACGCTCATGTGTGGCCGTGCTGACACTTTAGCCCCCGCGAGCTGGTGACGTCACATACGGTTATCAGGATCATATAGCCTCTCACCCTATATATATATATGTATATATATATATATATATATATATATATATATATATATATATACACACACACACACACACACATATAAATATATATATATATATAAATAGATATATATAAAAAATATATATATGTATATGTATATATATAGTGTTAGTTGGGTTGTTTTATAGGACTGCTTACTTGTGTTCCAACACTGGTCCTTGCTAAACACCCACTTAATATAAGACTGCGTTGGGTCAGCTTTTAGCTTTTCCAGATGGAACCAGACCCTTCTGCAGTCAGTCCTTTGGTAAGGCTGATGGATGACCTTGTGTATTAAACTATATACTCTACTCTCAACAACTAGCACAACCAACTCTTACCCCTCTGTGGTTAGAGTATGTTCTACATAGCATAACACAGATCCTCCAACATGACCCATTCCACCAGGTACCTTATACTCCGCTCCTGAGCTTCCAGCTGTCACTCACCTGGATTTAACGAGCTCCCACTTTCTATTCAGTACATGTGGTTACTATAGTAACTGAGAGTCTTCAACACAGGTGGCTACCATAGTAACCAATTGCTGGAATCTCAGGAAAAGTTTTTACCACATTCATTGAGGTGGCAATAAAGAATGGTGGGAGGAGGGAAGGGTTAAAGTGCTTGTGGATAGCCTACAATGTTTATTGTAACCTACAATTATCCTATTCTTGTGAGATAGAATGTGCTATAATAGAAACACCAGACAGGAACCAGACAAAACTCCGGAGCTTGTTACCCAGTTCCCATTTAGATTCCTTCCACCATGTGTACATGCTGTATGCAGACCACCTCTTCCCACCAAAGGAATGATGTTCATTATGGAATTCTGGGCCCTGATCTTCCAGATCCGTAATTCAGAGAATGACCTTTTGCATCCATCAGTATCCAGGTCTTTATAATGTCTTTATAATACACTTGTGGGTTGATTATTACACTTGTGGGTACATTTAATGTGTTAGCCTCTACCACCTCAATGGGAGGCGGCTGTACCACCACATTTTCCTGTACTCTTCTTGTAAAAGCACCACCCTTCCATTTATATGCATCTCCTTGTGTTCTAATATATCTCTTTTAACAAGGAATGACTTGTGGGACTGTCCTCAGAGACACAAATTTGACAGAATAGGCAGACCCCCTGCCCTCGCCACAACCTGTTTACTACTATACCTCTACAAAAATTTTCTGGGCAAAATGATATCAAGTCTTCCTATTCACCTTTATTTCATGAAAACTGCATACAGAAGTATACAGACTTGGAAATACCAAATTTCATCTATAAATAACAGTCAAAGTAGAGAAGAAGCAGCCTACTACTGACCAGTGAGCCTATCAGTTAATAAGTCCAGCTACAGGATCCCAAGCAACATGGATTCACTTGGGGGAAAAAATATTAACCTTTTTGACTGAGTCAATAAGTTTTATAGCAATAGATGAAAGGAACCAGGCCTTACTTTTCTAAAGGGCTGCACAACTGCAACAGACTGTGAAAATGCCTACATTCCATCTCTATGTGACTTGTGACAGAATAGAAATTACCCCTAACAATGTTTCTCCACACTGACTGAAAGATTCGAATGTGTCTTTCCTTTCATTGGCTGGTCACCACACCATCAACTTTATTTTCCAACTTTTCCGATCACATCTTTTACCGGTCTCTTGTCTGACTTTTTGCACACCCACCACATGGAGATCATTTTTATTAGGTGATGGCTGTGAATCTACAGCTGGCTACACACTTGTCCAGTTTTCTTCAGAGCCAACTCCGGACAAGACTGTATACACAATTCTACAGTAGACCAAGATCTCAGGTTCAACACCCGATCTATGACACACCCTTGTCACAGCAACCTCAGACCTCAGCACACACACCCTTCCCATCCTCTTTATATTGTGCTCAAGGTCTGCTGCATGGGCAAAGCAGTTGCGAGAGCATACACATTTGTTGATTTTTAGTCGTGTTATCTGATTTTTAAGCTGGTTTAAATTTCATTTGACCAGATCAGGCGACCAGTATTGGATGTAACATGTCATGTAAGTATGTGTCCAGCTTAGTTTATGGCCCCAGTATTATAAATCAACATATCTAAGCCATATGACACAGTGTTAGATGTTTTTTAAATATAATTTATAGTCATGCATTAGTGATTAATGTCAACCATACAACCTAGTAACCAACAAGTATAATAAACATATAAACCACTCTTAAAACACAGTGAAATAATTTGGAAATACGCAGTTAAAATTGGGAGTCATTTATTTGCTATTGTGATTTTTCTTTGCATGGTTATAAAAAAAAATATACGTTTTTACTTATAATATCCACTGCTGGATCTACCAAAGTTGGCTATCGGACCAAAAAAGGTTGCCATAGCATTAAAGAAATCTAGAGGGAAATAAAAGAAGAAAACTAGGTTAATTTTTATTTCATTATTAAGTAGAAATAAACACAATAAAAAGACACAGTTTCCCTCCTCTCTATTCTATGTTGATATTTAATTTTTGTTACTTGTAACACTTGTTAGATGCTGCCAGTATGGAATTACATATTACAGTCTATTTCTTTGACTTAATATTTAAATTTCATTTAATATTCAATACAAAGGTATGGCTCTCTGGGTGGGCCAAGGGCTTCCTTGAAATGTCTCCCCGAAGGGTTGACTTATTATGGAGTTATTATGGAATCAACAGTTCCCTCCATAGTTCCACGGGGATACTTACTGGAAATGGGATTGAAACATTGCATTCTGCATCCATTATTACAGCAACTCTGAGAGACCGAACAATCGGAATCCTGCTGGCATAGGTTTTGTGTCCCTGACTGACAGTTGAAGTCACTCTGCTGTATTTGTGGGCAACCTACAAGACAGCAATTAAAATACCAATGATTAAACTTAGAACGCCTAATATTTCTTTTAGACTATCCAAGCCAAAAGCAGGTTACACAGTATTCCGATTAAGATTAAGGATGGGGGCCCTGGAATTCTCCTGACGGATAATATCAGTGGACGGTCTGTAGAGAATTTGTTGAGGATGGCAGAGCAGTGTCAGGAGGATTTTTCCCGGCTACCTCACCGTCTTGTCTGAGCTAGGAAAATCTAGTCTCCGTACCCCCTTGCATCCATAGTATTTACACCACTGCGTATCTGTACCTTGACCACAGGGAAAAAAAGTTTCTGAACTCTGTATCTGAACTCTAATTCAGAGTTATAGTGTTTAGTAATTTGTAAGTTTTTTGCACAGTTACCCCAACCCGCAGACCCTTGTTAAGTCCTAGTACAGAAGTAAATACCACAATAAACTTGGTCATGTAGTCACATGCTCTGACTGGACTGAATTATATATATACCACAGAAATGCTAAGATGACAAAATAATATGTTAAATGTAAAACATAGCACGTGGTATAATGCAATACTTTGGAGATTTAACAAGTTAAACATTAGATAACTAGAATTTGATTGGATGCTATGGTCAACACAGGCTAAATCTATCCCTAGATAGGTGGTTGTGTTTTATCCTGTGTTATGTTATAGACAAGGCTTAATAGTAGAAGTTTCCATCTACACCAATGGAAGTGGAGTTTCATTCAGGCAAAGGCTTCTGGGAATGCCGGGCAAGAATTAGTGAAATCTAACTTCTGGGAGCCAGGTTACAAACATTAACAAAAAGCTTAACAATTTTACCCCAAGAGAATCTAAAAAAAGTTATTCTTACTTGGTCGGCTCAAGTAATACCCTGACGTCGGCCATACCAGGGCGATAATAAAAGAGATCAGTAGCAGGTAGCCCAGGGACCTCATCTTGTAGTTGTGATGTGGAGTTTGGTGGCATATCACTACAGCTTTTATACTCAGCTCAATGCTACCAATTAGGGAGTTGTCCGTTAATTAGATTATCTTTATCCCTTTCTCATACAGGAACTCCCTTTAAGTGTTGTGTAACACACAAAATCTAGATAATAACATAAAACAACACTGGGAGAACTTGTGCTTGTATTGTTTAGACATTAAATTTAATTTAAATTACAAGTTCCAAAAACACTGGGTAAGCAACAGCAAATTAGGTTGAAAATCTTTCCCAACGCCCAGATCATGACAGCTGGCAATAGTCATTTAAGTGCTCCTATCAATGGCTAAACACAGGCAGGTTTAATAGCAAGGGTGGCTACTGGATGAAAGGGTGGCACATGCCTTCTCCAGATGGAGCTTGCACAGTGCATTTGGGGCTGGATAAATGCTGAACGCTGTCTATAATATATAGAGGCTGCTGCTTCATCTGGATCAACTTCAATTATAAGATTAGGTATGCAATAAATCCAAAATATGTTGAACTTCATGGACTGGTGTCTTTTTTCAACCTCCTCAATGATGTACTATGTACATCACAGCAAGGATTCATATGTTGTAGTATTAAAACTATTGTGATGACCACACAGGTTGGAAATATAATTATACGATCATACCTGTCCCACGATCTCTGGGTGGGCTCCTTCTTTATCCAGTTGCCAATGTACACCTAAGCAACTCTATTCTGAATGTCAGAGAGAAGCCAATAGAGAGTAGACAATAGAGAGTGTCAACAGTACATCACTAAATATCCGCTACAGTTATCTGAATGGAATTCTTATGGTGGGGAAGTTAGGAAAAAGTAAAGGAAAGAGCAGAGCTGAGAAGACAGTGAGGACAGAGAAGAGAGATGGAACAGAGATAAGAAGTAAGCTGGAACAGAGTGGAAGAAAGAGATGAGTTGGAGAACTAGAGAAGAGACCTGTAACAGAGTAAAAAAGTTAGCTGGGACAGAGCAAGGATAGAGATGGGACAAAGTGGAGGAAAGAAACACAGAGTAGAGCAGCGGTCGAAGTGGAAATTTAGAAGTGATGGTATGGACATTTAGAAGTGGGGGTATGGAAACACTGAATATAATAGAAGACAATGGAGATTTGTAGTTTTTCAATTACACCGTTGGGAGAAGTGCCGGTATAGCACCCCCCCATATACACCCCCACTTCGAGCCCTGGAGTAGAGTAGAGAAGAGAGCTGAGTAAAGAAGATAGTTTAGATAGAGAGAGTAGAAAGCTGGGACAGAGCAGAGGAGAGACTTTACACAGACAGGAAAAGAGAGCTGGGAGAGAGTAAAGAAGAGAGCTTGGATAGAGAGAGTAGAAAGCAGGGACAGAGCAGAGGAGAGACTTTACACAGACAGGAAAAGAGAGCTGGGAGAGAGTAAAGAAGAGAGCTTGGATAGAGAGAGTAGAGAGCTGGGGCAGAGCAGAGGAGAGACTTGAGACAGAGTGGAGAAGAGAGCTGGGACAGAGCAGAGTAGAGGCTTGGGACAGAGTGGAAAGAACAGGGACAGAGTGAAGGGGAGAGATGAGGCAGTAGGGAAAGGAATAATAAATAAGAATTAAGGAAATTATTTTGTTTTTGTATGAACTGTTTAATAGATATCAGCAGTGATGCAGAAGTCATAGTGGCGCTGGCTGTGTTATTGCCAAATATTAGAACAGCATTGCCACCTGGAGGATGTTTGGGTGGGCTATGATCCTGCTTCCTGCTGATGCCCTTATACCAGGGTTGCCTACTTTTGCAAATGCAAATATCAGGGAGATTGTCATAGCACAATCAAGATTCTGCACCAGGGGTGTGTCCTGAAAAATAAAAGGGGTGTGTCCTTGAATAGCCCCCTCCCATGGGTGTGTCTAGCTGCCAGGAATAGTATTCATTGATTCATAAATTGTCATTGAAATAATATTTTCCGTATTTATTGCGAAAACTGTCAATGGGAGATCCAGGGACACCTTTATCTTTATACAAAATAGACATTATTTCTACATTCTGTTATTATAGGCAAAGAGATTTGGAGCTGAATCAGCATCAGGGAGATTGCCCAACATTTCAGGGAGTCAGGGAGATCATCCGCTCTTCAGGGAGTCTCCCTGATATTCAGGGAGAGTTGGCAACCATGCGTTATACACATACAACATGGTGTAAATTGCCATTAGTACTCACTGTGGTTTAAGTGTGTAATGACCTGTTAAGAATTGCAAATACATGTGCTACACACTGAGCAATACCGAGGGAAGCACAGTAAAAATATTGTCCTGGAGGTGGTGTTGATTACCTGGGTGTCGCTGATTCCCATTGCAAAGGCAAACAGTTATTATAGTTTATACGCCTCTTTTTGTCAGGGAAAACACCAATATAAACTATACTGCACATAATTAACAATGCAGTAGATCAAGCTTTACTTCTTCCCACAGTTCAGAGGAAAGTGCATCCTATAATAAAGCTGGTGTTTTATTTGTTAATCTGTCCTGAAATCTCCTTTAGAATAATTTATGTTGTGTCATTATGCCTAAGGCTGAACTAAATAAAAAGTCTGGAAGTTCTAGTTTCGGGAGGTATCACATCACACAAACCTGAAACCAGACATAAGTAGGCACAATGTATGCCAAAACATTTGCACCAGTCGCTTGCTATTTCTAGGTCAGGGATGAAGACTTTTAGTTTATCCCTTTTGGGAGGTGGTGCCTAAATCACACCCTATACCCCAAATGGTAAACCCATACATTTGCTATGAATAAGTGGGCATGACATCATCAAGCC
>JABWIB010007565.1:6149-16832 GCA_016617825.1 Platyplectrum ornatum
ATTCAACATGCTTTTGCCCACTCTTGAAAAATCTTACGATTGGAACAATTTATCTTATAGTGTATGGCCAGCTTTAGTCTTTAGTCAATGTATATGCATTTTATCTTGTTTGTCGAGGCTAAAATATTTATGGATTAAAACTATCGCACTGTGTTCTATTTAAATAGTCCTAGGTTAAGCTGCATACGAACAACCTGACTNGCCTGTATGGAAATGGCCCAGTGTCCACCAAGGATTTGTCATATACAAGATGGCGACAAAAGTGGTAAATGGTCAATCGGTCATACCACATTGATTGTGCTTCTCGTCCAATGCCATGTACAGTTAAAATATGTTCTATGTCCTGTACNCAAGGCTAAATTGTCCTAATAAAAAAATATTGGGTGCATTTAGATGATTTATTAAGCTGCATATGTTGTGCATTATACTCAATACCCTGCTCAAAACAAAGCCTTTCCTATGTTGCAGTTAGCAAAGGTATTTATTTACATACACAATATACTGTAATATACAGCAAGGAATGTTAGTATAATACATTAAACAATAGTTTTGACAATCACTGCCTCTAAACAGTCAAATATTTAACTTTTGAAATTTCTCAGCACAACCNTAACATCCAGAAAACTTTCATTACTGTTCACTTAACTTATACATTTTATAACAATATGCTGGTAAGCAACAATGTTACTTGTGTACTGTGAATCAAGGAGTTACAATACAATTCAACTGACTGCCATGNACGTTCCGGAATGCTAAACATGCAACATTTATTGTGCTTTTTCATTCGCTGCCCATAGAAAAAATATCCACAAACTTTGTATACCGGAATGATTTGTATTTTTAAACATCTCAATTTATTGAATTCAGGATACTAGACTGTTGCTATCCTTACGTTTCCAAATTTAATGAGCAGACCACAAACATTAACGCTTTTCAAACTTTTACTCAGTGAAATTAGGACACATAGGATTTTATTTAAATGTTTTTACTATATTTCAAACTTCTCAAAATGTGAGGAACAGGAATAAAAAAACAAAAACATTCCTCAGCAAACACCAGCTTGGCTTTAGAGGGCACTGTCGACATATACCTAGTCTTGAAATATTTTCTGTATGTTTGCCTTTACTATTCACCTTATTTAAAAAATAAAAAAAAGTACTTAGTCTGGAAATACAATTAAGGGGATGTTCATGTTCTCTGCAGAATGTTTGAAGAGAGTGTCAGCAATTGAAAATGCATAACAATGGAATGTCATTTCCCAGACTGAATACCTNAAAGCAGGGTTGTATATTATACCCAAATACATTACATGTATCTCCATTAACCTCCAGTACACCTCTGGTTCATGTATCTTTTGACTTATGACGGCTCTTTGCTACCAAATAGTTAGAAAAAAATGAAAAAAGAATCATGGNATATTCCCCCACCTGGATGATCTAAATCTTTCCAGATTATTCATAATGGGCAAACTAAATAGTTTCTCCAGAGTTTCAAACACTAGTGCAAGGTAACTAACCTAAAGAAGGAATGATGGTTATTCTTTGGGCAAGTGCTTTAGTAACAATGCATTAAAACCTGGTCAGCAATGAAGATACCTTTATAAAATCTTAAATTATTAACATTAGCAGCATTCCCATACTTTTTGAATTGAAGATAAATGCCAGGTTAAAAAAAAAAAATATCTAAAAAGTCAGCATGTCCCTGAATATAGTCATGTGATTGGTGCAATTATGTGAGCATGCCCCTGCTNTACATTTCTCCAACCTCTTCCCTCCCACAAAATGCACCTGAGAATACAAGCAGTTGTGCAGCGATTTGCTTCAGGATTTTGTAGGATCTGTTTAGAGCACGGGTAAGCAACTTGTGGCTCTGCAGNNGTCAAACTACACATCCTGGCATGCTTTGCCAAGTATTCAACTGTTAAAGAAATGCCGAGATGTGTAGTGTGACAACATCTGGGGAGCCGNAGGTTGCTTACNCATGNTTTAGACCAATGTCACAAATAGCCTGTTCCCCTCCCAACCAAGAGAAACCGAACACAATAGAAGACCCCATCCCACAAACCCTCACTCTACAAACCTCCCCTTCCCACATGCATTGTTACATATGCCCCCCACCCGTCATAATGGTAAATAACCCGGAGAGAATCTCACGGTGAATGATTTACATGGCTACATTTAAATCCTATAAAACATAAAATCAGTATTGAGTCTTAATAATTTTATCATGATCAATGTTTGGCACATCAGTTACTACAGAAAGCATATTTCTATACAAGTAAAAATTAGTTTTCAGATCATTTATACATTTTCTGAAATAGAACAGATTAAGTTTTTTAAAGTAAGTTGTTTCTATAAGCGAAAGAAGAAAAATCTATTAGTTTTGATATTCATGTCCTAGGATATATAAATTGTCTTGGCACCTGATCTGGGTTGCTTCCACTGGTTAATATCTAAAATACCAGCATTAACATCACTAATGGGGGTTTATTAGTGGTTAAGTNTCAATATGTCAGTTTACAAACATACAAAATTTAGGATTATACTCAAAACTTTACTTTATCATAAATACCTGAACTGCACAGTCATTTGATTTTTTATATCAGCCTACATTATTTTATTTTTTTTACTAATTTAGCAAAAGGTAAAATATATTTGTATGTATACACAACCATTTCTGGTCCAGAGTGCCAGTCACCCAGTACATAAAACACTGTGGTCACTATACATTAGTATTCTTTAAGCCATGTCATATGGTGTAGAAGCAATGTTGTTTGGGAAAATATGTTGTTTGGGAACATATAAACCTTTAGAGTGTAAGCCCTTTGCACCTCACTAACATTTTCATCATTTATGTAACCTATCACGTGTGTGGTACACCATTTAAACATAGAAGGGAACAGAAACATTTCCTCTAGTGAAAAGATGGAAAAAAAATGACAAATCTAGTTGTCTAAAAAGACAATTCACTGTACACGTTTTATTTACAGTTTTGTACACTGTCTTAATATGATTGGTGACTGCTTTGCTACTTGAGCCATTTTTTTTTTTTTATAACCAAAGCAAAGTATACTCTAATACAATGTGTTAAAATACGCCATAGGATACAAAAAAAATNTAAAAAATAAAAACAAAGACGTACTATTTCTATTAAGGAATGTCATTATGATGCACATTAAGAAAAATAAAAAAAAAATATGCACAATTATGTTTAAGAAATCACAGAAACAGGTCACTGATTCTACTGAAATGCATAAACTTGCAGCAAAGCTTTGTAATGACATACAAAAAATAAAATAAAAGAAGGTTTCTAAACGCACAAAATAACACTTTTATTCAACCCATTATTTTTTCCCCCGGATTCATCACGAATGTTACATGAGCTAAAAAAAAAAAAATAATGTAATCAGAATATCACTAATGTTATCAAAGGAGGGAAACAAATAAATTAAACCTAGCAGCCAACATCAGCACAAAATACAGCCAGAACAATGCTGTTAAAATGAGAAAAACAAAACCATGAATGAATCGCTAGAGAAGTTTAAATGCATTTTAATCCTCTGCCTTGCAAATCAGCAAACTACTGTAACTGCATACAATGCAAATGTAATGCAAAGATACATATTCCTGCAGATAAATATTTCTGTAATAGTATAGAACTTAAAAAAATATCTATTACAGAGACAACCTGGGCAACCACTGAGGATTGTGGGGGAAGGGGCAATTTGTGCACTGAAATGTTTTGATTGGATAACTTATTTTGCAACAAAAAAAAAGGGGGGAAAAAGTAAAATGTGAATGAATTTGAACATAGCACAAGACAAAAAGGCTGAATGACTTCACAAATCTTAGCAATATTGAGGTGGAAATCAAATTTTAATGCAGTCCACTCTGCTTTTATAGAGGCTTTGGTACAGCTCCCAAGTCGCGATTGCTTGACGCAGTCTCCTATGAAAGAATACTCAGAAGGCGTCTTCTTAAACAACAAACCTATTCTTGGTAGTGGAGCCGCTCTTAGTAGCTGTGTCTGCATGGGACTGATATCCGAGCACTACTTTTGGAGCAAGTCCTAACCTTTCTTTGTACACTCTCCTATGAAAAATAAAGAAATTCAATNAAACGGAATACCAACATTTTAAACAAGATAATTACAAGCACAAATTCAATGGAAGATGTTCATGATAAGCCTCTGATTTACAGTCAAATTAAGTAAGTATTATGTATTAAATAACATCAATCCATTAAAGATTCTGCAGATTTAAAGACCTGCGGTTGCCAATCTTTGGACCTTAGAGGTTGCTGGCATCTGTATACTTGGCTTATAGGTGAAATGAGAAACAGATTGGCAACAGTCAGTCAGAAATATTAAAAGCAAATACTTAAATAGCTGGTGGGTAAGTAAACAGCTGCAAACAAATCTCAATTGCAGTTTGTTCTGTATTTGCACACATAAAAATGAAAAATATAGAATAAAATAACCCTGCATTTCTATTGAAAGCCTTTAAAAATNATACCTGTTGCCATACCTTTTGAGTAAAAACTATATTTACTATTTAGCCAATGTATACTTAATAGAAACCAATTTTATATATAACTTATTATTTTAAACCCATGCTAAATACACTTCAGAACTATACAAAACAAAGAGGCCCATAAAACAATGCATCTTACCCTATATGTGTAACAGCGTCCCTGTTTTCACATTCAGTAGTCCAGATTGCTATTTTATCACCTTTTGATCTAACATTTACAACAGCTCCACATACATCTTCACTGTATTCATCAAAAGACTCTCCAATAAGGCACATTAGCTAAAACAAAATGAAATATATTGTAAGAGGACCAAGATTACCACACCAAATGTAATCATTTCTGTCAAAGCCAACATTTGTTTTAGTACAGAACATTGGTGAATCACACATACTATTCAGGGAATCGTTTTCCTGATCACTANATACTTATGTTGGTAGATCAAGTAGGTCTGGAATAAATCATGTAATCCAGCCTGTTCCTCTACCATTCTTTCTAGGAGAATAGTATCAGTAAAAGCCAAAAGACTTCTCTAGCTTTACTTTCTTAGTTCTCCAGTGTTAATAATACAACTCTAGCTATCTTATACAAGTTGTGTCAAAACATGGTATACATTGATATGATGTGACTGACAGGTCTTTTCTATTTAAATAAGTAATTATGTGGCTGCTTATTNAGCCTGCAACCATGATACAGTTTGTTATACCTTCTTCAAATATAAAACTAATTTGGCAGGCAGATGAGCAATGCTTTGCCACCCCCCATGGTTACATTAAACTACAGTCTTAAAGGTATGTGTCTTCAAAGGGAAATATAACCAATGTATACAAAGTTAGACACTTTAANGTTAACAAATAGTGGTTTGGAATGCTATATATAAGCAAAACCAAAAAACCACAACTTACCGTCTCTAACCAAAACCGATCAAGGTCATTTCTTCTTTGTTGTTTGTTGAGCGTAATTAGCCATCTTCCTCCACGCTTATTCTTTTCATCTTCCCACATTGGCTCAATACCATCCTATGTTTCATTACATAAAATCAGTTACTTAACATACACTTTAATTAAAGCTATCTGAAGTCCAGTCTTAAGAACTTACCTTAAAAAGTGAATAGTCACAACCAGACATTAAGTTACTAGACAACTGGATATGATTGTAAAGCCTGAAATGAGAAAACAACATTTTATATAATATAAATATATCTATCTATCTAGAACCAGCACCTTTTTATACAGGTACATAGACGACTGCTACATAAAAATTCCCCACTGCAATACCAAAGGTCCCTATGACCCAACAGTTACCAAAACATAACACTCTCCCCCTCTACCAGATAACACTGGTTTGAAGGTAGAAAAGGTAATTGTACTTACGCCCAAAAATCTTCAACAGTGTCAAACTTTGAAATTAGACGAAGGTTGGCCTGCCAGGTTTTACTTTTGTCATTTTTGAAAAACCACAAGGCCCATCTGCAAAACAAATGAAACCAATTAGTTTGAAGTCAAGTTGCAAGTCAAACAACAAAAATTTTATAAGATTCTGTTCTTGCAATTTAAACTGGTTTAGCACAAGAATAGCTTTTCATTGTGTAGTATTGTCATATTATGGTCTTCCCTACAACCGTGCACATTATTTGCATTGATACCAAGAGTATTTGAGGCATCAAAAATAAGGGTTAATAACACTGGTCTGATGTATTTGGTTGACTAGGCTGAGGATTAGCCACAAAGAACATTTGCTCATAGCAAATGATCAATAGATATTGTAAGAACATTGTACAGGGACTATGATTATCAAGGCTATACAGTTTTATAACAGCCTTTAGATGAAGAAGCTCTAATGGATTCTTAGAACTCGAAGGTGTTGTAAAACGTATAGAAGTTTGTTAAGGAAAATAGTTTTAATATATCAAAGGTCAGCTAAAGCCTTATTTGTCTAGGGAAAGGATAAAGGAAATAAGCACTCAGATCTAGCTTAGTAGTGTAAATGCGGCTATGACAACGCTAGGACAGGGCCATGCAGGTAACAAGCCATCAAGGATGCCAGCTGGTTGGTACAGATTTTTTTGGGTTTACTTGGCATACAGACTTTGTTTTAAGTGAACCAACTAAGGAAGTCTAAGCAAAATAAGTACTGTATTTACTCGAGCATAAGCTAAGTATAAGCCAAGGCACCTAATTTCACCTCAAAAAACTGAGATAACTTATTGACATCATACATGACAATGACTTGAGTATAAGCTGAGGAGGCACTTTNAGCACTAAAAAACGTCCTGAAAAACTATGTTTATACACTATGTGTAAGACATACAGCAACTCCATTAATGNGGAAGGGGAATAAAGGCAATTGTAGCTGAAGTATTTACTACAAGATTTTAATACACTGACTTTGTACAGAACACGACCTGTCAGGAATGGAAAGTAGAGGACAGTGAACAGTGGTCACACAATGTCTCACTGAATTATAAGTACAGCCAGTCTTTGCATTGTATATCCCTGATGAAAGTTTCGTGTTCTCAGTCTGTGTAATGTACTTAATGAGGTGCAGCCCAGAATTGTATAATCGATCATAGGAGGGCCATCTATAAGGACTTGTATGCGTAGTATCAATCTAGACACTTACAAGCATACAGGGTTTAGATATACAAAAATATAAAAATGAATCTATTGACAAGATGTAACAAAGCGTAAAGCATTAAGCCACTCCCCAAAAACAGCCAAGAAAAAAGTGATACCTGTTCTGTAGTGGATGTTTAATGTAGTGCTCAGGGTTTACAATCTCCTGACCAGTCTCTTGTTTCTCTTCTTCTTGAGGATTGACAGTTTCCTNCAAAAAAGGTTAAAGGGAGATTTATAGAAACAGAAAATGCATTCACCATTTTATTACCATTTCCACATAATAAAATGATATTTATATTGCATTAATAGTTCTGTTTGTGGAGGAATAACAGATATACTGAGAAACAGTAAATAAAGATTACTCTATATAAACAGGTCCAGATGTTATTTTAATAGTATGTGCAATTTGTATGGACAGGGCTTTATACAATTATGAAATGTTTCATTGTTGTCCATCTGGTAGACGTTTCAATTACATTCAACTTTCTAAAAATTACACCAGAGAACAATTAAAAAGAGAATATTTCCCATTATGACCAATGTAAGAGGGGAGACATAATCTTGGAATTTCATTCTAAACATTTATTAAACCTCTGAAAAATATTNTGAAACATAACTTTAATGAGCCCTTTAATGTTTATATATTAGAAATCCTGCAGCCATAAAAAAAGCCAAACACTGCTGAGAAAGCTTTATCTGCAGACAAATAGTACAGAGGCCTCNCTCTCCAAACCTAGAAATAATAATCAGCTTGACAGCATCTACAACTGCAGACTTCACTGTTTCCACACAATGCTTTCACCTACAGTACTTTAACATCTAGAATGGTCTTTTAATTGCATCAGCTTGATGCTAGAAACAAACCCAGCATATGAACCAAGCCGGATCTGCTGGTCACATCTAACACGTACTAAACAAACCCATTCCCACCTACACCGATCTACAGATGCAGATCAGACAAATGAACAAAAGGTGCAGGAGTTATTCATCCCATATTATGAAGANGTATTACAGTTTGTACTGCAGAATTACTATGCGTATCACCTTGTCATAAGTCTGCTGGGGTTTTCTTAGGCCACAAAAACAAACCATGAGGACACTCACAGGAGGCAACAGAATTATCATTTTAATATAGCAGAAATATGCAAATAATATCTCAGACACAATTCCCTAAAAATTACTTAAATTATATATGTTGCCATGGAGACTGAACGNTAAATCTGCTGTGGTTGCGCATTCAAGAGGCAACTTGGAAGGTTGGCCAATGCCTGGGAGAGCAGCTCTCAGCATTCAGTGGGTAAGGGCAGATACATCACCAAGACAATTATTATTAGTCAGCTAAACTAGGGCTGACAGATTAAAAAAAAACATGAAGTCAGAGAGAAGACTTCAATGGGTGAGTGAAGCAATACTAATGCATATAATATGTACCCAAGATGTTATTTTTACTAATACATAGAAGTGTGTGTGTGAGTGTTCACATAATTGTCCAAATAAAATTGTCTGACACACAGACACAAACATTTTTGTAGCGCTTAGACACTAAAATAATGTCCAGCCCTGCCCTAACTCTTAATCAGCCTGTTACTGATAGATTGTCCATACAGTGTAACTATTAAATGTAAAAGCTCATTCAGGAAAAAAAAAGACTTTATATATTAAAAAGCTGCCTGATTTAATGATACCCCGTTCACACTGACCAGAAAAACTCAGCTATTTAAGGGAAATTGCTGAGTTGCCTGAAATCCCAGGTTGTTCATGGAGTATGAACGTTGTCTATTTAAATTCCAGAATTCAAACCCTGGTAAAAAGCAGGATCACCTGCAGTGTAAACGTGTGACCAAGGAAATAGTATGATGGGGGGGAACCCAACATTATACTCAACTGGGTCCCTGTATCAGTGTGTACTGGGGTCTGTACCAGTGGTCGAAGTGGAAGTTTAGAAGTGGGGGTATGGACATTCAGAAGTGACGGTATGGAAACATAGCAAATAATGGAAGTCAATGGAGATTTTACATTTTTCCATTACAACATTGGGAGAAGTGCCAGTATGTCATACCCCCGTATACACCCTCACTTCGAGCACTGGTCTGTACACAGTAAAAAGAAATAAAAGGTTTTGCTTTCTAAAATGTGTGTATTTTTATGTATATCTACTCACTGCAGATGTCAGTCCTGAGCTGATTGACAGAAATCGCATCCAATCATCTGGACAGGATGCCTGCAAATTCAGAAACAAACTTCTCTGCCCATTCATACCTCTCTCCCCCGATACTATTTATTCTCCACTACTACTACGATTAATGCTCCAGTGTTATATATGTTACCAAAAAGTATAATGAAATAAAGTATTACAATAAGTATATAAAATAGTGTGTCACTTATGGGGCAGGCAGCATATGTCTTCCTGATTCCTGCAGAGTAATGTGGAGCAGTGACTCTATGGGGTTTGGGGAAAGTTGTGAAAGGCATCTGATCACATAATGACCCTGGAGAGCTGCCATGCACATACAGCAGTGGAGAGCTGCCTGTGGGTCGAGCATATTGGACGTCAGACACCTGCATAGCCCCAGCCTCCCTGATGCAACATGTCGCTGCCATCCCCTATAAGGCCAGGGATGCCGGGANGACACCACGCTGCTGCCGGAGCAGGGAGGAGGAAGAAAGGGCGAGGAAAGAAGGCGGCCCGGGGAAGGGAGACACCGTGTGTGTGTGGTGGGGGAGGGCAGCAGCATGAGGACTACGGGACACGGGGCTCCATATGCATTGTGCGCCCGCCACGCGGCCCTTTGCTCGCGCCCACTGCCGCGTGACAGCGCCTCCGCAGCGAGCACACGTCCCACCTCTGCTCAGTACCCGGGCAGGGGCCGCGGGCGCGGGACCGCGTGGCACAGCTGCAGGCGCGGCCTCGCATGGCACACGTACGGGAGCATGGGCAGCCTGTTACTCTGGAAGAAAGCACGCTGCTCTGCTCTCCGCCGACCTCTGCCATGTTACAGCGGCGCTCCGGACTCCTTCACAGCGCCGCGTACTACCACTAANCCCGGCTGCCACGTCCCAGCCCCTCGGATACACGCGTTTATTAAGCTGGCTCACTGATTCACTCACCGGTTCCACGGTCGCCATTTTAGATAGATGTGACTGCACAGCAGCCGCTGGCAGGGAAGAAGAGGAGAGGAGGAAGGAAAAAAAAATATTCAAACCCGGTTGGTTTGGGGCGTGTCACGTGATGTCCACTCGAATGGGCCCCGCCCATCCGCTACCCCCTAGTGCTGTCGGGAGATGTAGTTTATCTTGCTATAGTCCGGGTGATCGCGTCATACGTAAGATCCCTGTGACCCATGACGTAAGCGGGAAGGGGGGGTCTCTCCTGAGCATGCAGTCATGAAGGGCGCGGAGGCGTCCAGGTGATGGCTACAAAGTGACACCACTCTATAGAAACTTACACTGTGCTCCATGCCTGGGTGTGGTAACCTAATCATAGTACAATGTTACTGCTGCAGCTTTCTATATATCCTTATTCATTTACACAGAGG
>JABWIB010007566.1:16913-28739 GCA_016617825.1 Platyplectrum ornatum
ATTTGAGGTAATGTGAACTGGGTATAAGTGATTGATAAACCTGTGTGTCACAAACTATTTTTCATTAGGTTTATTCTATTTTCAGGTGGGCTTGAGAGGNTTTCAAATCCCAGCAGAAAAGCAAAAACTAGAAGTTGCTGTGAAATATGGAAACTCGGAATATTTGTTGTCACATGGTTGTGTCCTTACTACTGCTGTAATCAGCTGTACCAACAACTGTAACCCATCTGTCATGTTAACTGCAGGTAATGAAACCAAAAACAGGTTAATCTTGCTCTGAAATCATTCTGGGAGAAACNAGATGAAATTTGTTGGTGTATAAACAAGGATGTGCACTATGGTGCCCATTCACTTTCAGGAAAGAACCCAAAAGAAGATACATAATACTACACGCCATACCGCCAGCTCTGTGTTGGCATATTGCCCATCTGTTTTGTTTTCATCTGTACTTTAACTGCTAAAACTGGGAAGTTGAAAAGATGTCATTTAACAAAGTATTATGTTTTGAAATGATCATTGACAAATATTGTCCCAATTAAAACAATAATCTTGAGAAAAACAGCCAACGTATTGCTAGCTGAATACAGTCATTTTGTCTAAAACATCAATTGCACTCTAAATGGAAACACACTTCTAAGTAATTTTAAAAATATAATATAAATACAGAATTACACACTGGATTGAAGCCTGTTTTCCATTTTTTTTTTAAATTTACAACCATATTGGGAACAGAATAGAAACATTTTTCATAATAATACAAAACAAATCTATATTGAAAACTTGAGGGCAGGGGGAAAGTCTAATGCATGCCATACACCAGTTAGATCCATCGCTAGATCTCACTGGTGAACATGCGATGGCCATGACACCGGTTGCGATTTGGCTAAATCTTGCATGCGGCAGGCAAGATTCAGCGATGCTATGTGCGATCACGGGGCCACGCTTGCATCATCTCACCCTGTATTGGCCAGGTGTATGGGCCTGCATTACATTACATCAATGAATCAATATGTATATTGGTGCTGACTGTATCCCGCTGCTTCTTCCTTACACACTTTCTCAGGAGTTTTTAGCATTTTATTTATTTTATTATTTTTTTATTTTAAATCAGTGTGGTTTTTTTAATTCTGAGGTTTAATGTACTTTCTGGTCAAATGGGTTTTTTTTCACGCCTTAATATAACCATCCATGCAGGTAATATAGAAATGGTTCTATGCATATTAAAATCCATGAGTTTTAATGTATTTGTATTTATTGCAGTATAAGAAAAAGGAAAAATATAGCATTTGGAGAGCTAGCTCTCACCGTACTAGCTCCCCAAATGCTATATTTTTCCTCTTTCTTATACTTCTTGTTTTGGGTAGTGGTGTACCTATTTTTTATTTTTTTTTTATAGCAGGGTTTGAGCTCCTTGATGTTAGTTTTCTGGTGCCTTAAGTAATTGTGCATTATGATTTTATTTCTGTATTTATTGCAGGCCTATTGGCTAAGAAGGCAGTTGAAGCTGGGCTCAAGGTGAAGCCATATATAAAGACAAGTTTATCTCCTGGAAGTGGAACGGTCACACATTACCTCACAGCAAGTGGAGTGCTGCCTTTCTTGAACCAGCTTGGGTAAGCAAAAATATACCATATTAACCACTTTTGAGGTTATGACTTATATGGTGTAAATGTTCAATNAATTTGGTATTTGTCTAGTCATATTCAGTGGTGGCTAATGCTTTTCAACTATTTATAACATCTTTAATGTTTGTTATTATGATAACTTGTTTTAAATATGTTATGTGGAATGTAAACAATGAGGAACAACAGTGTATCCCATATTGTTCCTCTAAAGAACCATCCTTGTGGCGCACACCATTCTATACAACATAACTCTTATACTTAATTAATTATAATTGTAAATCAGCAAGCATAAATATATAAAAAAATTAATATCCAAAACCAGAATATAATTTCTAATAAAGTGCTCATTTGATGGCTCTCCAAGATAGGGCAAATCATAGCACTTGCATACACCATAGTCTTATGACAAAAAGATAGTTGTCAATTACGTGTATATTGTTGGCAATCAGTATTATATATATATATTTTTGTTGTTCACCACATGATGGAATAACTAAAAAATAACAAAGATTAAATAAAAGAAGCAAAATAACAAACGTCCCCTTACGGGGCACTACTATTGGAGCCCTATGTGTCCCTATTCCATCTACATATTAGTCATCCGCATAGAGTGCACTAAAGGTAATGGCATAAGGAAAAAATTAAAAGTTAAAATCTTATTGTTGCCAAGATATCCTGGTCTGGAGGGGCCGACACACGTGTTTAGCAAGAATGCTGGCTTTCTCAAGGCTCATTTTTTTTATATATTTATATGCTCGCTGGTTTTTAATTATAATTAATTAAGAATAAAAGTTATGTTTTATGGGATGGTGAGCCGCAAGGATGGTTCTTTAGAGGAACTATATGGGATACCCTGTTCCTCATTGTTTACAAACATATTCTTCTTTTTACCATCGGGCAGTACCCATCTTTGTTAACAAAATATTTTTTTCACTGCTATAATACTGTTCTGTGCGCAATACCTTCTCTTTCCTTCATGTTATGTGCAATGTCATTAAATCTAGATTTGAAATTGTTGGGTATGGATGTTCAAGATGTGTGGGGAACTCCAANCCCTTACCTGAGGAAATTGTCACTGCCATTACAGAGGTACATTGAGTTGATTATTGATTANATAAATATCTTGCTTACTGCCAAACCAGATCTACTTAGTGTCTATTTGTTTACAGGGGGACTTGGTGGCATGTGGCATTTTCTCAGGCAGCAAGCACTTTGAGGGCAGCAGATGTAGCTGTATCCGTGCCAATTACCTGGCTTCGCCGCCTCTAGTTGTAGCCTATGCATTAGCAGGCACTGTGAACATAGACCTGCAAACAGATGCTTTGGGTGAGTGTTCTGTGTTTTTTCTGAGCTGTTTGTAAATGAGCATAATGTATTATGCCATATATGTGTAGTTTTTATAATGTTGCCACAATAATGGGTGGGTAAATCATTAATATTGGGCAGTAAATCTTTAGCTTTAGTCATTTAGTAAGGCTTGCATCTGTATTACATGACCAGCAGGTTATACTAGTATAATACTGTCAGTTAAACATAAGGGGCTAATGCTATTTGCATTAGGTAGTTCTCACAGTATAATGCAGATAGCAAATGTTCTCTCATGCTGCTTAGACAATGATTTCAGTATATCAGACCTCCACATTTTCTCGACCTTGGCTGATTAGAGCACTTTTGACATGGGGTTAGAAGGTTAGCAGCCAACATGCCAGCTAAAATTGCATAGTGCTTTGTTAGCCCTTGTGGGCAAGTTTACAACATAGTTGAGCAATGTTGCAACTTAATGTTAGAATTTTTAATGTGTCAACATAGTCCTATACTTGCATAATCCTATACTTTTCATGTATGTTTAAAATATCTTGTGTGGATGAATTTTTGGAACAGTCATTGTTTTATACGTCTNTATTTGCGAGTATTCATATATTTTTTTATCACTTTTAGGGGAGAATACAAAGGGTGAAAAAATTTTCCTACGAGATATTTGGCCAAGCCGTGAAGAGGTTTTACAAGTTGAGGAGAAAATGGTTATACCGTCCATGTTCAATGATTTAAAACTAAAAATAGAGGTAAAAGTTACTTTTCAAACACAAGTTAGAATGGTCCTTCTTTTAATTTCCAAATCTTTTCTCCTCCATATATGTTCTGTTCCCCTATATCCACCTGTATGTGCCCAGTAGTTTTTTTTTATTGCTCCTTTATCTATCCTATACAACACCACTTACCTAGACCAGGCAACCTGTGGCTCTCTAGATGTTATCAAACTGCACATCCCAGCATGCTTTGTCAGGTATCAACTGTTAAAGCATGCTAGCTAGCATTTGTAGCTTGACAACATATGGAGAGCCGCACGTTGCCTACCCGTGACCTATACTATATACTACTACATTCCTTTCTTATAAACAGTTTTAAATGTTTACTTAACTGCACTATGTTCTGATTTTCCATCCTCTGCCATGTGTCTTCTACGTTGTAATGGATGGTAACCTGACCTTGCGGCTGACCTGTCAATTGTGCACAGTTCCTGGACACAGTGATTCAGGCACTGTGTGAGCGATCTGTTTTGGTGGAAAAAAAAAAGTTTCATTTTATATTGGTAGAAACTGTTCTTTATTGATTAATATACAGTTTGATAACCATTGTCTGTTTATTATTTATTACAGAAACAAAATACACGGTGGAACCTTCTGGATTCACCAGAAAGCACTTTATTCCCTTGGGATCAGAGGTCCACCTATATTAAAAGTCCTCCTTTTTTTAACAAATTGGTGAGTTCTAATGCATTGTGTTCCCTTGTGCATCATATTTCTCCCCATCCATATTCAAGCTGATATCTGCATGTGTCTAAAGCACATTCATAATACTGCTTAATAGCTAAATTAACAGCTAGCATTTGCTAGGTTTTTCTCTCCTGATTCATTTGAATATGTTCTGGATTATATTTAGTTTGTAAACTTGTTCCTAATCATTAACTGGATAAAATTTGTAAAATGTTCAGTTTTGGTGTAACCATTTTACTAGTTATTTTTTTCTGTTTCAGAGCAAGGTTCCAACTACCCTTCAACCAATTGAAAAAGCCTATGTGCTACTTTATTTAGGTGATACAGTTACTACTGACCACATTTCTCCTGCAGGAAGCATTACTCGTACAAGCCCAGCTGCCAAATACTTAACGCAAAAGAAGTGAGTGGTCAGCATTATAGATCAAGCATCAGGCATGCCCTGTTATATCTTTTCTGAACAAATGTATTTACAGTGGGCTATTGTTTTTCCTGTAGCCTTGTACCCAGGGAGTTTAACTCATACGGAGCTCGCAGAGGTAATGACGCTGTGATGACTAGAGGCACTTTTGCAAACATGAAGCTTTTTAATAAGCTCATTGGAAAAATGGGGCCAAAAACCATCCATTTTCCATCAGGGCAAATGGTGAGTAAAGCAATACCTTAAAATGTAAATGGGACTATTAGTTCATTAATATTCATTAATTCAGATAATCCTATTAATAATATTCCTTTCTCAATTATACATAGGGCCTAATTAATGATCATAGTACAGAGAAGAGAGATGGATATCTAAAATGTCAAAATAGCTCTGATGTGTGTTCTGTATTTTTCAGTTGGATGTATTTGAAGCTGCGGAACTTTACCAAAAAGCAGGTCTTCCACTTATTATTATTGCTGGTAAAAAATATGGATCAGGAAATTCAAGAGACTGGGCAGCCAAAGGACCTTTTCTGCTGGTATGTTTCCAACTGTTATAGTAATTTGGGTTGTCTTTGTGGGTGCACCCAAGTGAAAGATTTAAATTTCAGATCTATTTCCAGCCATTAGATACCAGTAATGCTACCTTCACCAGGCTCTTTACAGGAACCCATATCTGCTTATTCCATCCTTGTGCTAGTAACTGTAAATACTTAGTGAACACTTTATTTTGCCTTAAAACTAATGGTTAGTGTTGAATCTGGTAGCCGGAGTCAGTGCAGGACAGATATAATGATTAGTGGAGAACAGTGGTTTGGAGAACCTGACCTTGTTGTTAATGTAATTAATATATTCTGGAAGGTGGGTATTCTCTCAATACTAGATTTGAGTGGATTNATGAACAATGTCTTGGTAGACTGTAAATGTTCAATGGTTAGTATTGGTAGGTGAATGTTCTTGGAAGTTCAATAGTTATTTAATACACTGAAAAAGACCAGTATATNAGAGAAAAAAGGGGGTTTCTTTATAACTGCACTCTTATCCCGTATTTTTACTATTATATAAAATATAACCTTTACTTTATACTTTTAAAATATAGTTCGTTCTNTGAACAAAATTGGCGAAATATATAAAATATATACACAATATATATAAAATATATACACAAATCTGGTATTGAGAAGAACCACCTTCATACCCCACTCACCCCATAACACAAAGCGCTGTAAGAGTTTTAACTCTCAGCTGTAAGTTACAGTAATACAGGAGGTAATGCATTCTTTAGTGACTAGAAAGATTTATAGTAATGTGTAATTGATGTTTGTGTGTGTGCTAAAACCTCTTTCTTATCTAACTCTTGAACCATGATTTTTTTTTTATGTATTAAACTATTTTTCTAATGTAAAGGTTGCTGTCATTGTTTTGAGGGTAGCAAGAAAACCTAATTTTAANGGTTGACTTAAAATAGTTCCAAATATTTTAACAGGTTTCCTCATCAGTAGACTCATTTATCATCATTCTGTTTTTTTTTTCAGGGTGTCTACGCGGTTATAGCTGAAAGCTATGAGAAGATTCATAAGGACCAGCTGGTTGGAATTGGTATTGCTCCTCTTCAGTTTCTTCCTGGAGAAAGTGCAGAATCACTTGGCCTCTCTGGAAAAGAGCAGTATTCTATATATATTCCTAGCAGCCTGGTTCCTGGAGGAACTGTTGAAGTTAAGGTGGGGGNTTTTTTTNGTTTTTTTTACATTTTACAGTATGATTTAACATTTTTGTATTTCATATAAAGTGTTAATTTAGTGTTTACTTGTCCTTAGAATACTGTGAACATTTCTGAGTCGTCTATTATAATTTGTTTGCTGTCATTGTATAGATATATATTTATTTTATACATGAAATTTTTTTTTTTTTTTCAGACAAGCAACGGGAAGATATTTAGGGTGATTGCTGCCTTTAATAATGAAGCAGAGGTCTCATTCTATAGGCATGGAGGAATATTAAGTTANGTTGCGCGAAAATATTTGTAGTAATGTTATTCTAGACACACTATGAACTGTCATGGATTGCACAGATGCTTCCTGTGCTGTCTTACTTTTTCCCTCCTTTAAAGACTGGTGGGAAATGAAACCAGTGAAGCCTCTTCCAGCACTTTGAGGAGAAGATTGGTGCTACGGGCATGCCTTCCTCATTCCTACTGGGGGATAACCAACAATCATCCCATGTACTCTGACTTGCACGCTATTTTGCAACTGGAGGTTGTCTTTAGGTTTGTTTTGTTTTTTGTTTTTTTACTTGCTTTGAAATCATGAGCACAGTGCACTGTTTTGCTCTGCACAACCTTCATCTGCTATTTCATGGACTTCCAGCAGCAGAGTGAACTTTATGAATGGAACCATTTTATTTAAAGACTGTTCTTCCATATGATGGGCTCTTTCCATTATATCATGGAAATAAAGACTGATTAACCTTTTAGTTTTGTGAACACCAAACTCATTGTTGGGTATGTCATAAAATAAAAAAATGCCTAAATCTTCATTCTCACCTGGCCTTAGACTGTATTCATTTAAACCTAACAAGTACCATAAGTAAATTTGGAGTTGTAGCACATTGACTTTATACTATGTAAACTGTTAAGCTTAAGAAGATAATAGGTTGCTAAAAATGAGTCCTTATTACACTTATGTGAATTTTGTGTTTTGGGGTTGAGTGGGGTGGGAGGTTTTTTACTGTTGTTTTTACTAGAGACAAAACTTGAAGATTAAACTTGAGGTGTAGGTCCTCCCCTCTCCAACCCACAGAGACATCTGTTAAGTTTAAGCACCTGCTTTTACTAGAAGCTTGGTTCCAGGTAGAGTTTAATAGCATTTACTATATTTTTCTTTACAAATGTTTCCTACTTTGTTGTCTGTAGTTTTTAATCAGCGAGCAGGTGTTGCGAGAGTAGCAGAAGATTATGGCATTCAAAGGGAAAGTACTTCTGCAGAGCCTGTCACTTGTTCTCACTCCTGGGCCCTTAGGTAACAGACTGGGTTCTTTTAGTTTCCAGCCTGCACCTGAAATGCTGACTTCTAAATCTTGCCACCACGACAACCACAATACTGCTGCCTTGTGTTTGCAACTGAGAAGACTGCATTACCAGGTTCTGTGGCTGATGGAATGACCNTAGAGACCCTCTTCCCTTACACTTCAAGCTGGGGCACCAGAATAGGTCTATTCTAGGAATGAGGGCCACCAAGAGCATTTCTGAGCCTAGATAAAACATCTTCTTTGGATTTCCCCATTGCTCATTATTAAAGATAAACCTGTAAAGGGAGTGGTACCATATTTTTCCTGGGTGGAGGAAAAAGAAGTTTATCCCCTTGGGAGTATAATGGAATTTTCTCTTCCTGGNAAGTTTTCCCTACTCCAAGCTTATGCTGACAAAAATCCTTTCCCTCACAGGAAAATGCTGGACAAGAGCTTCAGGCAGATTCCTCATATAAACTATACTGTACAAAGTCGCTCTCCTGCTGGACAATCTCTATAGGGTTCGGTAATCAAATGTCCCACTCAGGAGTTGAGTACTTCTTCTCCTCTATGTACTTTTGTATAATAACTTATTAAAATGGTTAAAAAGCCTTTAAAAAGCCCTTCCTCTATCATCTCCTTGCTCTGTCATAGGCTTGATTAGTGTACTATGAAAAAATAGCAATGTAGCCCTGCTTTTTAATATACTAAGAGGAGGAAATATGTATTTGTGAAAGTCTGTCCTGTATTANCCCCATTGTTTCTGAAGCAGGATTGTTTACTGTGAACATTTACAGTAAGTGCCTATTTAACGCACACTTTCTATAATATACTAAAATGGGGAAAATATGTGCGAGGATTTCCTGTACTGCCTACTTGCTTCTGTTATAAGTGGGACTAAAACATCTCAAAATTCAGAGCTTAATGGTACTACTTGATGCAAATATTTAGTGTGTACTTCACAAATTCTTCATGTATTTCTTTTTATTTTTTTTTATTCTGATTTTTATGCAACCCTGATATTGTCGCCTTCACTGTAGACTTTATTATGTACCCTGATTTTTGACAAGATTATTCAGGGTAAACCCTTAACTAATATTAGCTTTCTNTCCCTGATATACTTTCCCTTTTCCTATTTATATTGTGGTATTGCACTAAATGCTCTGAGGTAGCAGTTGCCAGGCTCTGTCATGATAATGTTGGACAGGATACTGGTATTAAGCTCCTCTGTAGAAAAAATGTATCACTAGGGGCTAGGAGCTTTAAATATTACTGGATTTCTCTTTCCTGCTGTATTTCTTATTCAAATGAGATATTATACTGTACAAGTGAATATCGTGCAAAAGTTAATTTATTTCATCAATTCAACGTAATTTTGAACATTCGGTTCTGAACACAAAAACAGATTAGCCTGCCCCCTTCCCTCACATCCTTAATGCAAATAAAAGCCCCAACTATGAATCCTCGTTCTGTACACCTGGAGATCTGATTGTAGCATCTGGCACATGCTGATATAAGGATTTACACAAACAGCATGTGTAAATCTCCTAGCGTATATGGGATCTGAATCCAGTCCTCTGTCATGGACTAAATGGTGTTAAGTGACTCCTTGAAAAGTCTGTCTAACTAGTTCTGTAATGTAAACATGAATACCATAATGGTGCCAATTTGCTGCGATCATTAACTTTCTATTTAAACTAATTAGTAACATGCTACTTCTCAAAGGCATGGCATTTCCTGTATTTTATATAACTTTATCAAGCANGTTTTGACTTTATGAATACGATATGTCAAGTCATTACATTAGTCAAACAGAAACTGATTTTCTGCTTTGTTGCCAAATCTGAAAAGTCAACATAGAAATGTGAAAAATCCTGATCCGTAAAGTTATGTATATCTGGTAACTGCAAATAGCTGATAACACCAGGAAAACATACGTTTATACGTAAGTGATTGTGCAATACAAGGAGGTGACTGGTGATTCACAATACGTTCTTATTTTTTCAAGAGTTAATACGTTTCATTTAGGGATTTTTGATTATTTCTGTTTTTAAAGAAAAGGAGTAAAAACACACTGTTCTAGGAAGACTGTAGTGCTAGTAAGTTGATGGGTGACATGCAAGAGGTTGTAAAAAGGAGGAGCATTCAAAACTTTCATCCAATAAGCAGCATGAATAGGCTATATAAAGTGCATGTGGAAATGCACAATATCCAGTATTCAATAGAAATTAATGGTAGTTATCTCACCCCAACAGTCCTTTTCACCTGTCTATTACTGCTTCTCTTCCATCTGTATGTACTCTGGTATATGTGAAATTAATAAAATTCTATGGTCTTGAGCTAATCCATTATANCTTCATATTTTCACTTTACTGAAANGTAAAAAAGTATTTATTTGTATGCTATCTTAAATATCTTATTTACTGAACATTAGGATTGACCTTACATATGTTCAGTTGGTGCGCCTGTTTTGCATTAAGTGTTTACTCTAATTGAGAGCACATCCAGATTTAAGGAATAAATTAGTAGTCTGGTTTGGTGTTTTCTTTGTAGTTTTTTTGTTGCTTATACCTCTAGNAAAACAATACAAGAATTGTTGAATTGATTGAACAGATTCAGATCTTGTTTTGGCACAAACGACACATTGTTTTACTCAAGTGCATCTTTGGAAAGGTCTTTAGCTGGCCGCTTACTGGAATGATTATCANTACAAAGTGACTGTCATGATAATTTGAACGATTTGTCCCTTTCTAAACTTGTCAATTTTATACCCCACAAACTACCCAATTATTGTTTAAATAAAAAAATAAGGTTACAAAACCAAACAATTTTTCTGCTAAAAAAAATCATTATAACTAGTTCACGATTATCTGAAATGCCCAAACACTACCCTATACTCTTCAACAATTATCATCCGCTTTCGGAAAACGATCAGAACCACACACTAGAACAATAATTTGTCTACTTTCCAATCATTTTTATAATTGGAACAATAATCGTTTTAGTGAGTGGCCAGCTTATGCTATAAAGGTTGACTCCGTGAACCCTGAGAAGATTATTGGTCTCCCCAGGGGTAGGTCCACTAGAGTCTTATGTATCTTTGGTAAGATATAAAGGAGTATATTTATAGAAATAAAACTAGCGTGGGCCCTACCCCATATCTGACTATAACTGTCCTAATTCTTTATGTACATTGACATGCTTCACAGTGGTTGCATTTTCCTGGACAAATTGTAATATATTTGACAGGGTATAGATGACTATGAACTAGTTTGTCCTAAAGGATTCTCAATCTTCTCAAGCTCATGGATGTAGGATTCCCAATACCTCACAAGATGATCTTTATATTTTATAATAGGCACATGTTTATTTAATATCTGAGTTACTGGTTAGACTCCTCATAAAACATCACAACAAAATGAATAACCTTTGCATCTTCATTTTAATTTCTTTTCTTGTAAATGACTTGTTCTTTGTCATCGTTTTTATCTATTTGTAAGCTTTAGTATGTTACTGGAGATTTTATCATATCAAGATCTGATCATATTCTGAAGCCTTTATATACATTCATAACTTGAATGTACAAAGCAGAGATGAATGTCACGTTTAAAAGCTCCTTCCCACAGTCTATCTGCTTTTTCAGAAAACTTTCTTATTGGTTTCCGGATGATAACACATCCCTGTCCTTTAGTTAGCAGCAGATTGCAGTCACACCTTGTGATCCATTATAGCAGCAACGGAGACACTATGGTGCTTGTTACTACATATATCATGTGAGTAGACTTTTACATACATACTTATATATATTCTTCAAGGTAATGAAGTAGTTTTAAATTAATGTAATCCACAAACTAACAGCTGTTATGTATATGAGATTTATTCAGTGATATTGTTTACTACTTGTAAAAGGACAGAGGTGCCAGTCTAGTTAAAGTGAATGTGGCTGAATATCCAGGGAGGTATTATGTAGAACAAAAACAGGGAAACTTAACTTGACAGAC
>JABWIB010007573.1:9027-22546 GCA_016617825.1 Platyplectrum ornatum
CGGAACCGAGGAGGCACCCCCCAAGCCTGCCCGGATTCGCCCTGGATCCCAGAGATTCGGATCTGTCGGATCTCTGGGATCCGAACCCGCTCATCTCTAGTATAGTATACTATACTTACAAATGATAACTACGGACATTTCATTTAAGAGAAGCCAATGCCATTTAAGTTACTGTTTTCATTCTCCATGTCCATTGTTTTGGGTGAATACATTTGTGAGGGGAGACTTTATATACCTTATTGGGTAATTCTTACTCCTCTTTTCTTCTGAATTCTTCAGGACCCTCCTCTCCAATTACATTTTTACTCCAATGTAAATTGCTTTTGTTAATAGTGGCATAAAAGCACCACACAAGGGGGAACATTTAGAGAATTATGGTGTGTTTTTGGTGCAATTTTGTGTATTTACTAAGCTGCGTGTTTTGGAACCGTTTTAATCTCAGAGATTGTGTGACATTGGTTTGCGAGTTTTTGTATTCTTGCTGCGAGTTCGTGTTATTTGTATGCAAGATCACGATTCACGCTGTGAGAATGAGTAATCTCGCCAGTGTGAGATCATTCTCGCTTGTTTATTCTTTTTTTTCTGATGGGTGAGTTCTGATTATTGAAATTTAATCGTCAGGTAATAAAAACACGCTACTTCATGGTTTACGTGTAGTGTTTGTAGGACTTTTAGAGCGACAGGGAGAGTGGTTTGGAGAGAGAGCAGAGGATTTTGTATTTAGTGCTATGTGACTGTTGACTGGTGAGTGAAAGTTTGAGTACCATATGAGGTACCATATGAGTATTTTTCGGTCTATTTATGAGCTACTTGAGGTAACATAGTAAAGGTATCTTCAAAAATTTTAAATTACATTTGGAAAAAAATTCTTTATTATATCAAACATGTTTTTTTAAATGTATAAAAAAGCAACATATAAATCATACAGTGCCAAAGTAGTTTATAACAAAATACAAAATAACAATAAAACTAAATGTTATAAAAAGCTGTTGTCACAAAGAATAGTTTTTAAATGTCAAAACAAAGGAAGCATGTTACAAAACGTGCATCACAAACCTGCATATGCAGCTTTGTTTAACAGACATTCACAGTTCAAATGGAAGTGTACAATTTGTGAGCAATGAATATGTTTATTTGGTCCAGCTGATTGCAAAACACATTTCATTGCAGGAGTTTAATTGGGATTTATGAACAGTACATACAAACACTTCAGCAGTGTCAAAACTGGGTATTCATGATTTAGGAACACAGAAGACTTAACTTAACTTTTCTAAAAGGTATTTGCAGCTATCAAACTCTGTTCTTAAATCTGGATACTGCGGAAGACGGTAGGCATGCCCATACTGTACGAATGAAATGTACACTCACCAGATATGCACGAATGGAATGTCAAGTGCACTGAACCATGTTNTGTATGCTTCATATTCCGCCCTTGCTGAGACGGACCTGTCCCCCACGCCCACCTAGGGTATGCTAGGTGGGCAAGGGGAGCATTTAATATTGAAATTAAGGGGGCATGACAGGGATTTCATTCCCTTCTTTCTCTGTGAACCGAACACTAGTNAAGAAACTGGATCTGAACGTTCTGTATATGGAACACATGTGAAGTGCAGTTAATGGGTCTTAAAACACAGGGGTTTACATAGTCTGGATCTGTCCCTTAAAGAGGTCTAGATATGGTCCTAGTTTTCATGTGTGCAGTGGTCAGTTCCCTCTCTATGACATTTTTCACTGTAGCACAANCAGTTGCACACACATTGGCGAAGGAGCATTTCATATCTAAACTGAAGTGTCGATAGACGAGAGTGTTACAATAGTTTAGCTTATTCCTAATGTTTTATATGCTATTTGTGGTTAATCAGTAAAATATGTAATGTCCTAGTTACTTGCAGTTAGAAACAAAAAGTTGGTTTTATGAATTGAAAGAAAAATGATAATGTCTGCTGGTTTTACTCCATGCCAGTTGGCTTGACATAGTTTTTTTTTTTTTTTTCGATTGCAAATTAAGATTTTCTGAAAATTTATACACAATATTGAATATGCACAAAACAGCTTGGAAAATTTGTTTTTTTTTTCTTTCAGATTGATCAGATAGCCAGCAATCCAGATTATGTATTTCATAACTTGCCAACTTTGTGTTGTTTGGATCAGTGCTGTCGCTTCAGGCTTTTACTTTAATAAGACAGCTAGTAGAATGACATATATTACAACTTATTCTTAAATACATTATATATATAGATATATAGTTAAATGCTAAATATAAAAATTTCCCAATTTGTCAAAAGTGACAAACAGGTATTGAATCTTCCCATAATTATGAATAGCAAATCAACTAGAGTCTTTCCATCCGCAATATAGAGTATACATTAGGACATTAATGCATTCTCAGGGAAACATACGGTACTTTCGGCTGCATATTTTTTGACATAACACGATTCTGTCATTTTTGGCAATCAACAAAAGGTTTTTCTGAGTCTTGTGAAAATCTCACATCTGGAAAAGAAGCAAAAACCCCTGAATACACTTTACTGTATGCCAAAGAATAGCTAATTAGAATATATTGCTAGCCNTTTTAGAATCCTAAATGGTATGAATCAAACTGAACTGCAATAATAAATAATGCAAATATAAATTCCCATTATAGTTCTACAAGGGCACAAAGAGCTGTCGGCATGAAAGTANGGTATTGTTGAAAGGAGAGAAAGAATTGAAAATGCATTTAGATACACACTGATAACAGACCAAAACTTGTAGGATTTGAAATATGGATCTTAATTGCAGGTTACAGAATATACAATTGCTTCTGTGCTGAGGAAGGTAACATAGGGCCATGTTAATACATTCTTTTGCATTTATACATTCTGTAGTTTTCTTCTTAAATGACTACCACAAAAATATTTNCTGACAAAAATGTTTACTGACAACTTCTGTTATTGCTTAAGTGCTGCATACGGCGTAAAACACTAATTACCAAAATAATAATACAATTTNATGTTAATGTATTCTAATGTATACTATCAACTTTTTTTATTGGTGAACTGCCACTAGTCACTCTAGTAAAGCTGGGTACACACGGTAAGATAAATTGTATCCAATCAAATGATTTTTTAAGAGTGGGCAAAACCATGGTGAATTGCAGGGGAGGGGTAAAATGAATGTTAGTGTTTGCATGCAGGGAGAATACTATATTGTTGCATGTTGCACACAGATACTGACCAGCGTTACTGTTACACTGCTATTAGACATGTGCTGGAAACATCATCTTTTAACTCTAATACTGATTGCAACTAATGACATTTAACTCCCCTGCAATTCAACATGGTTTTGCCCACACTTGAAAAATCTTTCGGTTGGATACAATCTTACCGTGTGTACCCAGCTTTACACTTGATGTGAGAAATGTTAATTTGTTTGTTTTTGTTTTTTTTTCTACCTAGACAGTTTTGCATTTTTCTGTATACAATGTGTTAAAAGTAATGATTAAATTAAAGGAATAGGAAATCTAGGATGGAATANAAATGAATATAAGTCTAGTCTTCGGTATGTGTATAATATAGTTATTAAAAATAAAATAGAACACCTAACAATACAAAATTGTAGCAAAGCAACTGCAAATTTTTAAAACAGTTTTAGCCACTATATGATGTATTAAACCTCAGTCGGCTAAGTGGGGAGGTAACCGTATGCTGGTGGGATCACCGGCAGCACGTTGCCAATGGCTTGCAATGATCTTAATTTCCACAGACTAAATGTGAATGAATTTTCCCTCTAAAAGGCTAAGCAATGAAAGTACAGGTGCAAATCAAAGTAGATAAAAATATTTTTTTAAAAAATATCTGTAGTTTAGAAGTTTAGAAGTGACATTAGAAGTGACATCACACCGCATGTGACTTGCCAATGAGGGGGCGCGTTGCTAGGTCTGCCCAGGACATCCGCAGACCTAGCACTGGCCCTGGCAGTGCCCTGCAACAGTATCATTACTTAAAAGTATACCAGGGACAAATAAGTGTAATCTAACATCTAAAAATTCCATATTCAATAAACCATCTATTATGACTAATGAAGTGAAAACATTATAACAAATACTGAATGTAAGAAAATTTAAGTATACTAAATAAATTATTACAAGATAGTTCATAAGTTACTATAAATAAATTATAAACAAATATGAATAAATGAACATACATAAATAAATTAATCCTTCTATTTTATATGTATAATATTTTTATAATAAATTTAAATTATATATCTCTTTATGGTCTAGAGTAGTGTTAAAAAATCGTGAAAATAACTGTGCTCTTGCAGGTTTTTTTTTAACATTCATTTTTATTGTTGAAAGTGTTATTTCTATATTTATTTTTATTTTTCAGTATTCAATATTTAACAATGGGCGAATAAAAATAATTTTTATTTTTAACAAATCAGCTGTTGAAATCGATCTGGTAAACTGTAGTGTAATAAAGACACCATGGACCTGATCAAGACTTGAATGTATGCCTCATGGTATAGCATGTCTTGGTGTATCTTTGTATGCCTAGAACGAAGCCTAGACACCACATCTGAAGACAGCCCAGTACTGTAACTGCCTGCATTCAGAGGGGCATTCTGTGTGAAAGAAGGGGTGTATGAAGGTAGTCAATATAAAGTAAAAACTTGCTTTCTGACATTTTCATAACAAACATTTGCCACAGTCATTGGGCATGTCTAAGCCCAGGATGACGCTGATGACTGACATAGCTATATTGAACCATTACGTTATCATATAACCATAAGAACATGAAACTAAGGGTGCAGGAATGCTGTTTCAGTATTGTGCTGTGTGTTTGAAAAACAAAGAATTTTTCATTTAATTGAATGCTAATTTTATTCATGACTGTACCACTACTATATTTGCATTGTCATTAAGGGCTCGCACAAAGCATAACCACCATTTTCATTACACTGCTTTTGGTCTGCTTGAGAAAGGTAACGTACCTAGGAACATGTCAAGAATCAGAATGAACTGGTAACAGAATTTCATAGGACAAAATGTTCTTTTACTATAATTACCACTTAAACATACAACTATTCTAAAAAAACATTTTGTTGCTCTGGGTCTTAAGTGAGCCATCCACTATAGCAATTATTGCTCCCAGAAACAGGATGATGTTCCTCTGATGAAAAGGTCCCAATACNAGCATCACTCATCTTTCCTGCTTACAGCAATAAGCTTGACAGAAGAGGGAGTAAACAGTTCAGTCAGATAAGCAGACTGGCTGTGCAATATTTTTAAATATAGCAAAAGATCCTAGATCCTAAGATCCTAAATTTCCAGCTTTTTTTTTATTCCAAATATCTTGCTTTGTAAAACTGACCAGATCATTGTCTTAACATATATCTGTACTGTGGACAAATGGATTTCTATAGCGAAGTCATGGAGAGATGCTTTTCTGATTTTAAATATTTACATTTTNGTCAGTTTTTCACTTTTTTTATTGGTCATGAAAATTAGTCCAAAAGCATAGAGCTACTTTGGATCTGATTTGTCCTTCACGCACACACACATTAAACAGATGTGTAATTAGCAATAAAATGTCCATCGGCCCATCTTTTATCAAAACCTCTGTCATATACATTCTCAATAAAGCAAAATCAATAAAGTAAAATTCTAATAAAATAGTTATCAATTAAACCCTCACCCTCTGAGGTCTTCATCATGCCGTTGTCACTGTTCTCTAACTCTTGAGCCCAAATTTACTAAACTGTGGGACTGAAAAAGTTTAAAAATGTTTTTAACAGCAGAACATAGTCTCAGTGAGAGAAGAGCTGGAACTTCTTATGTACATAGCTGCTCTTCTCTCACTTTTGTCCTATTGGATGCTGTATTTGACCGGTCCATCTCCCTGATGACCAATACTTANGCAACTCAAATCTGAGACCAATCAGATCTATTTAGCAATGTACACGCATATGCAGTTAGTGTGTCTGTTAGTCGCATTAGCTGCACCCTAAGCATAAAGATTTACTTTTGCTTGTAAAAACATTTCTGGTTCTTAAATATTGCTAACATGTCTTACACCACACACAGGGACAAGAAAAATCTCAGACCATGACCATTTCCATACTTGGTCCATTTCAGGTGATGACGTCTGTTTTCAGGAGGCGTCCAATGTACCATAAAAAAATAAAAAAGAGAAGGAAGAAAACTTACCTGGCAGAGCTAAAGTAGCAGAATATAGAATTTCTCCCCCAGACCATTGTGGGACCTTGTCGGCAAGGTAAGGCTTTGTAAATCCTGTGGTTAGTGTAGCCAGGCTCCCAGTGAGGAGATGACTGCTTTTCTTGCATCAACTTTTAAACTTACTTCACTTACTTCCAATTTTGTACTTTGCTTTTACTTTCTGGTAATCTATATGGTAACATAACTTATGAAACTGCCACACTGCTGTTCTACAATGTTTCATTGATCTTCTATATTCTTCTAAACTACCATGAATTTGTGCTTCTTCACTTTTGCAAAATTAAACCAGCATCTCTCTATGTCTGTTGTAAGATGTGAGCTGGTGCAAACACTGGAAAATGTTACTAATACTAGTAATTAAAAATATACAAACCAAAACTACCAAACAACTATAATTTAGAACCAAATATCAAAATATCAAATATCAAAATATCCATTTCTGTGCATTTCTATAAAAATAATGGAAAAAATTGGTATGAAGTGAATAACAAGTTCTGCATAGCAGGCTAGTATCTCATTTAGTAATGTTTGAGAAAGCTCAAGTAATCGTCATGCTTTAATGAAGACTCTCATGTTAACAATCATTAATAAATCACACAATTGTGCTCAGTACTTTCATGCGCCTAACTAAAATGAACAACCAGAAGAACAAAAAAATAAAGGGCTAAAATGAGAGTAATTTGGTCACTGGCCCTTGTTTCTGAGAATTTGACAAGTACTCTTGCAGAAATAAAGCAAAGTGACAGTGAGAGCAAAAACATTCTTGCAAGAAGTTGCTTATGTGACAATCTTCTCCCTGCTATTCTTTTTTATATCCATAATGTAAGCCAGAAGTAGAGCACTAAATTATATATAAAGTGTTATCCCTGTGGAGTTCACAGAAGACTACGCTAAGATCATTAAATTCATTCCCTTTAAAAGTCAGACAGGGGAGAGAGCCGTGGTTATATTGTTGATATTATGTAAGTCTNGGTTTTATTTCTTTTTTTTGCACTGTAAAACACTACAGTTTAGATCAATATAATACATAGTTGAGATCGAAAATGTGCACTTAACTGGCAGATTTGATGTTGGTAAGAAAGAAAAAGGCATTTCATCAGTTTAAATTCATAAGGATCTTTCTTTTAAAAGTATTTTCTGGAAATGTACAAGAGTAGTTTAGCTGTAATTGCATTCAACTGACAACAAATACATATGTTCCATCAAATCGTATCAGGGTAGAAAATGGAAACACAGAAGCAGGAAATTAGGAGTCTAATAGCACTTCATTAGTTAGGCTTAATCAGTTAAGCTTACGTATGTATGTATTTGTGCTTGTATAACCAACTTCTCAGCCACTTTTCTTACTCACCTCACCTCAGTATAGGTACTCAGGTTTGTTTAAAAATTATGCATATAATGGTAACTACCAAACCTGTATTTTGTCCTAAAAACTGGAACTTTAATGTATCATTCTTAAGCATATTAAACATTAATTTTTTTGTAATAATTAGAACAGTAGTGCAATATCGTTATTCTATTCAGGCATCTTTTCCAGATNAAAGATCACAAACCAAACAACTAATTTCGCAAGGGAAATTCAAGCCTATGTGTTGCTTAATGCCGGTGTACACTGGTTTGGCTGCACCTACAGCATCCTGGGTGAGCAGATGGATGTATAGCTCGGGAACAGCAGCTTCCAGGATCAGAAGTTATACAGTGCCTCAACGCCTTTCATGGATAAACCACTTCATCAGGATGATAACATCAAGAGGAGCATACATCAAGCCCAAAGCCCTGGCCTCTTAATGGCAACTCTTTTATCAATCAGTGGCTTATTTCACTGTACTACTCGGTATTTCACAATAGCCTCACTAGCTAATACAGACTAATGACGCAGAAATAGCAGTAAATACAGTCTTGTGCGGCTCTACAGCAAAAACCCTTTGTTAGTCAAACACAAATTAATGGCAACTACCTGTATTTACTATGGATGAACGGGGTTTGATGACATCAAGTCCCATTCATTCTCTGTATCGCTCTGCCTAGAGGCAGTGATTTACATTCAAAAATAACTGTATAAGCCCAGGTCCCTGGAGATTTGCCCGAAATCCATCAGCTTCCCAGATATTCCAGCAGAGCTGGCAATCTTGACATAAATATATACATATCAAACAACTACCGTTTTTCCCCGATAATAAGACATTGTCTTATTTTTGGTCCAAAAAAACACCATTATTTTCAGGGTAGGTCTTATTTTCAGAGTATTTTATTATTTTATTATCGAGGAAACATGGTATAAGTGTTTGGCCTCCATTCTCTATGTGTGCCCAGCCATTATTTTTGCCCATTGTTTGTGTCCAGTCTCCACTTCACCCTATATAGGTGTCCAACCTCCATTTGGAGATGAGTGTCCCTAGAAATGACCCTGTGTTTAAGGGCCCTTGGGTGACCGTCCCATTTGCCCTGTGGTTAATACGTTTTTGAATATAACAAAACAACTGTCATCTACATATTCATTAGGAAATTATGGCTTTTTCTGTTATTGTTGTACACTGAAAAAGGGTAATGGAATGGAAAAACTATTTTGTATATGGTAGCTGTTTTTACAGGAACATTTAACTTGGAAGAAAAATAAAGATATATCGCAATACATGAAACATGAACACACATGAAATAGAAATTTTCTGGAACCACTGTTGTNGGTCATAGCTTCCCAACATTACTAGTGAGGTATGATATTGAATGTGACTTTCTATTTATATCATTTGTTCATGGGGCTAAGATTATATGCTTCACTTTTATTCTGCCCTATATTATGGTTGCCAACGTTTGCAAAAGAATATCAATAGTACTTACAAGGTGCTGTGTTCTGTACCACCAAATGGGTGTATCTTACCAATAGCTACCACCATGGGTGTGTCTAGGGCTGCCAGGAGAATAATTAATCAATATAATTAATCAATAGAAATGGCAGAAAGAAGGGCATACCTACTATAAAAATATATGAGTTAAGCAATAGTCAATGGGGTCCAGAGCATACCTTGCAACTGTCCCCATTTTAGCAGGACAGTCTCGCTTTTGCGATTCTGTACCAACTCAACATGCTTCACACTTAAGAAATAACGACACAGACAAAATTTAAAGGCCAAATTAAAGGTTGTTCATTAAATGATGGATCAAAGGGGAATTTTAGAACTGACTAATGATTTAATCTTCAATTTAAATTTGAAGTGGCCAGAAGCAAATACAAGTTAAGGCAGATAAGCGAAATAAGCATGATCTTACCGGTTCCATAAATTAAATTAGTGACACTCAGCCATAGGTGATGTGACAAAGGGTAAGACTGTCCGACCTGGACAAACCCCAGCGACCGCCCGGCCACGGTCATACACACAAAGACACCAATGAGCGCCACCAAAACCATAGATAATAAATGCTACAATAACTTGCTATTTGCTATCGCCAAACCGGAGCCTCCACTCCGGCACCGCCACATCAAAGAACTCAAAGGGAACCAATCTCCTGAAACAAATCCCTTACAAGCAGCTCCAAACCCTCCGAGGTCATCCCTGTAGAGATGAAGACGATCGTATCAAAAACAGGGATGGTGTACCACACGCACACCACGGACCACGAGAAACTTCCTAGCAGCTCTATTAACCTCGAACGAATGCCATCCATGGCTAGGCCATTAGAGGAATACCGCCACACCCTGCGCGGAACAATGTCAGACCAAACCCACCGAACGCCCNGCCAAGACTNCAGAGCCCACATCNAACTTGATTCGGGAGGTAAGCTCCAGAGTGTGGATCCGGCCAACATAATTCCCGCCAAGGCGCACGATAACCACGTCTGGACGAGCCCGAGATGTCATCTCCCGCTATAGGGAAACCAGAAAGAGGACCTCAGCAAACCAGTGGACCGAGACCTCTTGGAAACCGCCACCAACTTGCTAAGCCGAAATGCGCTGAAAGACGATGTTAAATTCCAGGCACCGCCACCATTATGGGGAACAGCTCCAACAGCACCAGGTTGCGGGTCAAGTCGGGCGCAACCCAGTCCTCAGGCCACTGCGCAGCACACCAATCCCCCCTGAGATATGCACCAAATCCAGAGGAACCCGCGGCGTCTGTGTGCAACAACAACTCCGCGTTAGAGACCGCCGGAGAGGGCCACACCCGAACGCTGTTAAAGTTGCCAAGAAAACCCAACCACATAGGCAGATCGTCACGCAAAGCGGGGGACAGAGGGACCAAGGAGCGGGGATGGGTGAGACCCGAAGAAGCCGTCTCCAGCCTGCGGCAAAAGACACGGCCCATAGGCATGACCCGGCACTTAAAGTGGAGAGAACCAATGAGTGATTGGAGCTGGCGCAAAGACAAATGGGATAAAGACAAAGCCAGGGACATGGCAGAGCGAAGGTGGCAGACCTTGCGGCAAATGCCGGCCACGGTGTCAATTTCAATCCCCAGATAGGAAAGCCTGGTGGTAGGACCCTCCNTCTTATCAAGAGCTACAGGAACACCAAGGGAATGGAACAGCGCCNGAACTGAAAACAGCAAGTCAGAGCACTCGCTGCTCCAGGNCGAANCCACCAATAGGAAATCATCNAGGTAATGAGCCACCCCAGCAGAACCTGTACCCGCGACCACACACCAGTGGAGGAAGGAGCTAAACGCCTCGAAAAAGGAGCACGAGACTGAACAGCTCATGGGAATGCACTTGTCCACGAAATATTCACCGNACAAATGCAAGCCCATATAGATAAAAGACTCAGGGTGCAGGGGAAGAAGGCGAAAGGCGGACTCGATGTCCACCTTAGCCAACAAAGCCCCAGGGCCAAAACTGCGCACCATAACTAAAGCTTCCTCAAATGACTGGTAACGGACGCTGGCACACTCCATCGGGATGGCATCATTGACAGAGAGACCCCTAGGAAACGACATATGCTGTATAAGACGGAACTTGCCCAAAGCCTTCTTTGGGACAACACCCACTAGGTATAATACCAGGCCAGACAAAGGNTGAGAGGGAAAAGGACCCGCCATTCTACCAGCGCTAAGTTCCTTAGCCAACTTAGAACGCAACTCCAGGGGGTGCTGAAAGGCGAAAACCCCTCATGAAAACCTTAAAATAGAAAGTCCGTCCGAGCCGCATCGGGATAACGGGACAACCATTCACCTAGCTTGACCAAGTTAATGGGAGACCTGGCTTTTCCCAGGTCAAGATTGACCGGCAGGGTTGGAGGAGGAGGGCTGGGGAGGCTTGGAACATTCCCTCTGAGGGTGAGGTCCGTTAAACCAGACGCAGAGGTGGCGGAAAACGCACCTCGNGCCTCTGTTGCAAGAGGAGTTGTTGAAACTGTAGCAGCAGCCACGGCGAAACCCGGGTGCACCCTGGCGCCCGGTCACCTGAAACCGCTGCCCAGAAGCCAGAACAGCTGAGGAAGGGGAAGGGAACTGCTCCGACACCCCGCTCCCCCGCGTGACATCTAACCACAAGTCAACGTTTTTAAGCCCACACCGCAAGCNAAGACAACCATCACGCTCCCCACGAAAACACTCGTCATAAATCCGCCAAGCAAAGCCACCATGTTTCCTATGAAGGTCATCAATTAAGTGCATATACCTCAGGATGTCACTGAACTCAGTGGGGCGGGATTACAGATAACACTCCACAAAGATCAAGAAATTAACTCAGCAAACGACCTTAATTGCTCCTCAGCGGAAGCCTCACGCTTCTTGGCAGCCTTAAGGGCCCTCTTACTGGAGTCAGTAAGCGCAAAGACATCCACATAACGGCCCCTAGCGATCTAATCCCGAATGCCCGAGCACAACCCATGCGTGAGAGCCTTTTAGGAGCAATAAACCGAATCAGACCCCGCCCCCGCCAGAGGCCCCGACACCGCCAGCTACTACACCTGCGCCCCCCACGTCTACATGAGCGACAACAACGTGAAGAAGAAGACGAAGAGGAAGATGAGGGGAAACGACCACCACGACCCGAAGACCTACACTCACCCTCCACAGGAACCACAAACACGGACGGAGGCACAGGAACCACCACAGGCACAGCAGCCGCAGAAATGGAAGGAACAGGAGAGGAACAACCAGGGACCTCCAGTGGCGCCGCACCCGACCCCTCGACCGGTGGTTGAAGAGACTGCTCCCGACTGGAGCCTCCAGGAGCCACAATGACCTGCAAGGAATCAGAAACAGGGTGAACAGCCACCGACGCCTATGAGGAGGGGGAGAAAAAGAGGCAGAACAAGAAGAGGGCCGGCGTACCCTAGTGGAGGATGCAGAGGTGGAATAACTGCTACTACGTGACCTCCTTCTGGATGAGCGACACCCAGGATACGGGACCCAGGGGAAGGGCATCTGGGGGAACCAACCCTGGGGAAAACCACTGAGAGGAAACCACTCCGGGCTGGAACCTCCCCCACACCTGTTCCGGAAGCAGGATGACCGTGAGCATGAGGAAGAATGATCCCACCTGCACGACCTATGGGACCTACAGGAGCGAGAAGCATGTTCCCCAGAGCCAGAAGTAGATGCCCTCCTGCCACCCCTGCACCTAACCCTGCGCTGAGGCGAGGATAAGGGAGGCTCCGCCGGGACCCCAGGAGCCACCACCAGGGGACCAGCCACCGATCCCTCCGCGAACAGAGGGGAAGGCTGCAGAGTCAGCGACGGCAAGGGGGGCGGCAAGGTGGCGGCAGGCACCTCAGAGGGAGGTACCCGTCTGCGAGAGCGGGTCACGGGGTGTGAAGGAGGCCACAAACGTGCCGGCCTCCTCCGCCAACGGCACCAGTGAAGCAAGGGCAGTAGCGGGCGCCACCACGGAAGGCCCAGCAGCGGGAGAAGCAGGCGGAACACCGGGGGCCCCTCTGACATGAGGAGGGGTGTCTGGGATCACGTCTNGAGACGAAGGGGCCGAAGCAGGGAAACTTATCGCGGAAGCAACAGGGGTGGAAGGGAAGTAAGAGGAAAAGAGGGAATATGAAGGAAAAGAAAAGGAGGAAAGAAAAAGACAAAAAGAAGGAAAATACCAGCAAGAGAAAGGGGAAGAGAGAAAACAAAAAGAAGAGGAGGAAAGAATAAACAGCTACTTAGCTTATGTGCACAGGAGCTTCAGCGACCACACAACAAAATTTCAGCATGAAGAATGGCCTCTCCAGGGAGTNAACCACCTATATAGGGTAAGTGACGTCATCCACCAAGCTCCTCCCACCATGCCTTTACCAGTGTAAGCTAGCCGCCTCAGGTACAGCCCTCCACCAAAGTTTAACCTCGTTCAGGGCCTAGTCGGCCTTCT